>JAODAL010025017.1:0-59476 GCA_025379985.1 Phyllomedusa bahiana
AGGAAGGGGTTTCATCATCGTCGGGAAAAAAAAGGGGGCGTCAGCTTGCGCGTCAGGCAGCGGCGCAGCCAGCAAGTGGGTTGTGTGGCCGTGAGTCAGCAGGATAGTAGCAGTGTGAGGTCGGGAGCCAAGCGGCCATGGGATAGAAAACCCGCTTCGCAGATCCAAGAAAGTCGCGGCACAGGGGCTCAGCGAGGCAGCGGCGGTAGTAGTCACTCAGTGCGGAGCGTTGGCGGTAAAATCAGATACTTGGCGGTGTGGCAGTTCTTTGCTAAGACACCGGAGGAGCCGAATATGGGTATATGTAGAATCTGTGGGCAGAAAGTGAAGCGTGGCCAGGGAGCTAACGTTGGCACCAAGGCCCTGTGTCAACACATGCAGCGTCACCATCCGGTGACCTGGGAGAAACGTGGCTCAGATGTGGTGGTCCATCCTGCTGCCGCAGCAATAGCAGCAGCAGCAGCGCCCAGTGACACGCATGCCATTGCAGCCAGTCAAGGCTCCACCACCTCTGCAGAAGGGAGTTGTTTCTCTTTGCCATCATCTCCCGGTCCAGATGCTCCTGATCCTCGCTACTCATGGCGCCAGCAGTCGTTCAGCGAGGCGATTGCAAAGAGACAACAGTATGCATCCAACCATCCTAAGGTGCAGAAGCCGACCGTGCTCCTGTCCAAGTTTTTGGTACTGCAGTCCCTCCCTTTCCAAATGGTGGACTCTCGACACTAATGGCTTGTGCCGAGCCGAGATGGAGTGTTCCAAGCCGTAATTTCTTTTCCAAAAAGGCAGTACCAGCACTTCATAAATATGTAGAACAGAAGGTGGGCCAGTCCTTGAGCTTATTGGTTTGTTCCTAGGTGCACGGCAGCGCATACGTCTGGAGCTGTAACTACAGTCAGGGCCAGTACATGTCCTGTACGGCCCACTGGGTGAATGTGCTTCCTACCCAGGCACACCAACAACTTGGACAGGAGATGGCGTTTTCTCCTCCACGTTGTCAAACTGCGGCTCCTGCACCAATGTCCACCTCCTCCTTCTCCACCACCACCATCTCAGCCTCCACAAGTACTACTCCATTATACCACATGTGTAGGGCACAGCGGTGTCACGCAGTTCTACACCTGGCTTGCTTCGGCGAACGAAGTCACACAGGGGAGAAACTGCTCCGCGTCATGCAGCAAGAAATCGATGTGTGGCTTCACACAGGGGAGGAACATGGTGTCCGCGCTGCACTGAGGAGGGATGGTCCATGCGCCCTGCATGGCGCACGTGTTCAAGGTGGTTGTGAAAAGGTTCCTGAAGTCTTCCACCGATCTTCAGAAGATTCTGAAAATGGCCAGAAAACTGTGCATGCACTTTCTCCATTCCTACAAACCCAGGAACACCCTCCTCGAGTTGCAGCGGCAGAACGGCCTCCCCCAACACACTCTGATATGCGATGTTTCCACCCGTTGGAATTCCAGCCTGCACATGTTGGACCGACTGTATGAACAGAGAAAGGCCATTAACAATTTTTTGATGATCCAGGCGGACAGGAGTACTCCCCTGTGTAACTTTGATGTCAGCCAGTGGCAGCTCATGCGTGACATGTATCAAATTAGCAATCCGGCCTTTCATAAAACATATAACTTTATTCTATAAATCTTTAAAAGCATACATGTATCCGCTTCCTCGGGGTTTATGCAATCACGAAAGCATTTGTTGTAGGATACTTAAGTTTAGTTGCGGCAGAACACCGTTCAGCTATTTTGTCCATAGACCATCGCAGTCTTGATCCCGACAGGGTTTCCTTAGAGGTACGTCAGGAGCCCGTGCTAAGCGCATGTCAAACAGCGACGTTTCGAGACAATGTTGCCTCTTTCTCAAGCATGCGCACATCGATGTAGGCGTTCCTTGTAAAGGATTGCAGACTCAACAATAAACATGACAACAATAAGAAAAATAAAAACAGCACCAGCTTACAAGAACACCTTAAGGCCAAAATTTTCATTAATGCCTTTAGGGGCTAATGAATCCATGCAATGTATCCAATAGGCCTCTCTCTGTAGTAGCTTTCTAGTGATCCCTGCGGACTCACAAGTAACCCTTTCCAGTATGCACCATTTCAACTCAGCTAACCCATGTCTCTCGCTAGCCCAATGCCGGGCTAGAGAGGTTTCACCATGTCTGCTGCCCTCATCTTTAGCACTAGCATCTTTTCTCATGTATTGACGTATAACTGCCCTATGTTCGTTAAGACGGATTTTTATCTGTCTAGTAGTCTGCCCTATATATGTCTTCCCACACGGGCATTTGATCATGTAGACTACTCATTTTGGCTATTCACTCGTGTGGTAGCCCTGGATTTTAACTGTGGACCTTTTGTGGGATGTGAAAATGATGGGTCATCCCTTAATGGATGGAGGAGCAGTTTTGAACAGCACGGTAAACACGCGCAGGTTCCAGAGCGTGGGATTTTTTAACCTTGTCTGCCGTTTGTTCTTTTTTGCTATATAAGATTTAATTAATTGTTGGACAAAGTTTTTCCTTTCAATTTCGGGCTATCTTTAAAACAGATGCCCAAAATTTAGGATCAGATGTAGTATTTTCCAATTTTTTAGGATGGATTATTTCTTTTTATTTTCAAGGTTGAATGGAACAATCATATGTGCAAACATGGTGATTCGTGTATCACTTTTTTAGCCCTGGTTTTCAACAAGTTGCCACGGGGTATGCCTGCAACATCAAGCCCCACAGTTGTAACTTCAGCCTTATCGTATCCACGTTCCACGAATTTTCGAACAAGTTTTTTCATATTTACAAGGTATTGTTCATCACTTGAGTAAATTCGTCTTGCCCGTATGAACTGCGATCTACAAATCCCTCTAAAAGTTTGCGGGGCGTGTTGGCTGTTTCTGTGTAACATATTGTTACAATCTGTTACCTTTGTAAATAGGGTGGTGGTTAGCACGTTCCTAGCATTTTCTTTTTGCACCCATACATCCAAATATGCGATAGCTTCACTATTCTTTGTGATACAAAATTTAATGAGTGAGTGAGCATTCTTAATCTCTTTGCGAGTGGTACAACTTCCTGCTGATCCAGACCAGGAGGAGGAACACGTTGTCGACGTATCTAAGCCAGCATTTAGCCCGATTGTACAGGGCGTTCTTTTTAACGAATTCCCTTTCAAAATATTGCATAAAAATGTTGGCATAATTTGGGGCCGCTGGAGACCCCATGGATGTTCCTTGTAATTGTAGAAAAAACGTGTCCCCAAATCTAAAAAAAAATTGGGTGAGGATTTAATCCAACAACTGCATCAAAAATGCAATCTCTCTATTGGATAATTTGGATATCAGAAATAATGCTTCCTCTAACTGCTGAAACACTTCTGCTACAGGAATATTTGTAAACAGGGACTTAATATCTAAAAGTACATAGTTAGGTGACTTCAGTGCAGGTCAAATATCCCCTAGTGCACTCAAGATTGGCCAGTGTCTGTAAATTACTCTGATCTTTTTTCACAATTTTTGTAGATAGGATCTAAATACACTGCCAGAGGCTTCCAAACGTAGACCCGATCACAGACACAATCGGCCTCCGTCCTGGGGGGGGGGGACTGTAGAGTCTTGTGGATCTTCGGGACCATGTATAAGATTGGAACTCTAGGGTTAGATTTAATCAAGAGCTTTTTTGTACGTTCGTCTATAATCCCCTGTGTAACGGCATCAGATAGGACCATCTCGATTCTGGCACTAACCTCCTTTGTGGGGTCTGATGGCAGTTTTTTTATAAACCAGAGGGTCCTCCAGCTGAGTAACTGCCTCTTGTAGATACTTGTCAGTGTCCATAATGGACTGAGCTCCCCCTGTCAGCTTTTCTTAATGACAAGGGATGGGGGTCAGTCTTAAATTTGGGACCATAGCCTAGTTTTTCCCGGCTGGGTAAAGTTATTACCCCTGCCACCGTTTAGTGCTCCACGTTGTGTAACCTCCTGTGTGACTAGTTGTTGAAACACGTTTAATGAAGCATTATTGACCTCAGGATCGAACTGGCTTCTATTTCTTAACTTAGAATATAACCTATCTTGCCACCACTGGACTTTCAATTTTCTAGTGAAAAAAATGCATTTATAATCTAATATTTCTACAGGATTTATAGAAGTCAATTGTGAAATCAAATAGGTTGGTCTGCTGGGTGGGGACATAATTAAGCCTCTTCTCCATAACGGCCTGCTGAGCAGGTGTGAGGGACTTGGATGAGATGTTACTTTTAAAAGAGGGTAAGGTTTCTTTCTGTTCTTGTACCCCTCCGAAAATGTTGTAGGTAGCGTTGTTTGGAATAGGAACTTTACTCCATGTGACCTTCCATGCTGTTTGCCTCCTCTAAAAAAATCCGATTGTTTTGGCTTCTCGTTGGCTATTTGTTGATCTATCAGAGTGATCATCCATCCAGATGGACGCATCAGTTGTTTCGGTCATAGTATTTCTGTTGCGATTTCGTACGTTTTTCTTTCCTCTGCCATGTATACACCCTATGAGGACATCGTCTTTTGTATCCCTCTCGAATTTCTCTTAAGCTTGTTCTGGGAGAAGGGTTAATTTAACTTTATCCATAGTTATTGATAACTCGTGGTTGGTTTTAGTATACATTCTGCAGTACTGTTGCGTTTAATTTCTCATCACAGTTTTTCAAATTTCCTTCACCCGATCTATCGCTAATTGCAGGTGCTGTACAGTACGGTACATAGGTCGATGGATAATCTATTACTGGGGCATACCAGGTTTCTTTATATTTTTTATCATCTGGTAATTGTATCGGGCTGGGAGGGTACTTTCTGAGACCCCTCGGGATTCGTGCAGGCTTTGATTGATGCACTCCGTCAGTGTGGTAGCGTGGGACGTAAGATTAGCTTCTTTTCTTTTAAGCTGTTCAAGCCTCCGTGCAAAATTAATCGGGGCTTCATCTTTGGCTTTATCCCAACTCAAACCAGCAGTCTCTGCTTGCTTCAATATATTGAGTTTATCGATTTCTGTAAAATCACTAAAACCAACCACGAGTTATCAATAACTATGGATAAAGTTAAAATTTATACCTTCTTCCAGAACAAGCTTAAGAAATTCGAGAGGGATACAAAAGACTAGGTTAGTAGAATTGAACTTATTTAGTCTTGAGAAAAGACGGCTTCGGGGGGACATGATTAATTTATATAAATATATAAATGGTCCCTACAAAAAGTCATGAGGGAGAATTATTTCAAGTGACCGCCCCCTCAAAAAGGAAAGAGGACATTTCCCTTCGGACTTAGAGACAAAAAGGATTCAATCTCAGAGGAGAAGAGGAGTTTTTCACTGTAAGACTGTGAATCTGTGGTATAGCCTACCTGAGGATTGGTCAGAACACTGGCCAGGAACTGTAGAGAGTTTCAAGAAAGGCCTTAGGTATACATACTGGAAATCAAAGAATATCAATGAGTACGTAGCCATGTAAACATTCTGGATCCTGGCTGGTGGAGGTCTGGGCGTCTGAGATATGCGTCTACAATGGAGCAGATTGGTTCATGCCTTGTGGGTCTCAAGGTAATTAAACCAGTTGGTAGAGGCGACTAATGTCCTTGTCTCTCTCCCTTCAACCATGTCCCCCACCCTTGGTTGAACTTTATGGACCGCGTGGTCTTTTTTCAAACCGGCACTAACTATGTAACTATGTAACTATGTAACTATGTGCTCAGTAGGGTGTATACATGGGTAGAAGAAAGAAAAATGGTACGAAATCGCAACAGAAGATACTATAACCGAAACAACTATGCGTCATCTGGCACGGATGAGCAATCTGATAGATCAACAAATAGCCAACGAGGAAGCCAAAAAAATCAGGATTTTTTAGAGGAGGCAAACAGCATGGACAGGTCACGTGGAGTAAGAGGTCCTATTCAAAATAACGCGACTACATCAGTTCGGAGGGGTACAAGGAACAGAAAGAAATATTTAATATGTAACATCTCATCCAAGTCCCTCACACCTGCTCAGCAGGCCGTTATGGAGAAGAGGCTTAATTATGTCCCCACCGCCAGGACCAAAAATATTCTTGATTTCAACAATTGAACTTCAATAAACTCCTGTAGAAATATTAGATTAAAAAAGCAGTTTTCACAGGAAAAAAAAGAAGTTCCATGGTGGTCGCAAAGGTTAGGTTATATTCTAAGTTAAGAAATAGAAGCCAGTTCGATCCTGAGGTCAATAATGCTTCATTAAACGTGTTTCAACAACTAGTCACACAGGAGGTTACACAACGGTGGGTGGACACTAATACGGTCGGGATGGGTAATTAATCTTTTACCACATGCAGGGAAAAACAATCAGGGTTTGGCTCCTAATTAAGGATTGATCCCCTCCCTGTCATAATGAAAGTGGACACTGGGGGGGCTTTCAGTTCATTAAGGACACTGGGCTAAGTATCTCAAGAGGCAGTTACTTAAGATGGAGGACCCTATGGTTTTTATAAAAAAAAACGCAATCTCCAACCCACAAAGGGCCAGGAATCGAGATGGCTCCCTATTCTGATGCAGTTACCCCACAGGGGATTATAGGACAAAACGTACAAAAAAAGCTCTTGTTTTTAAATCTAACCCTAGAGTTAGTTTCCTTTCTTATACATGGTACCCGATGATCAACTACGTCTCTACAGTCCCCCCCCCTATTCACCCACCCGGGTCGGCCCTTTGTTGTCCGGGGGGATGATCGGGTCAATGTGGAGCTGGCAAGTGCTATTTACTTCATCCTACAATTATATTGCTGAAAAAAAGATCAGAGTAATTTAAGGACCACTGGGCCAATTCTGAGGGTCTAGGGGGATATTGTACTGCACTGAAGTCACCAATAATCTATGTACTTTTAGATATTAAGTCCCTATTTACAAACTTTTCCGTATTGCAGTAGGTGTCCAGGCAGTTTAGGGATGCATTAATGATCTTGATCCACCAATTTATCCAATAGAGAGGATTGCAATTTTGATGCACGTTGTTGGATTTGATCCTCACCCAACATGCTTTTAGATTTGGGACAAGTTTTTTTTCTACAATTACAAGGAAATCCATGGGGTCTCCAGGGCCCAAGGTGTATGGCCAACATTTTTATGCAATATTTTGTAAAGGGAATTCGTTAAATGAACGCCCTGTAACCATCGGGTTAAAATTGCTGAGCTTAGATACGTCGGGAAAGTGTTTTCCTCTGGTCTGGATCAGTCAGGTGTTGGCCCACTCGTCGATGAGATTAAATGCTCACTCAATCATTAATTTTCTATCACAGAAGAATAGTGAAGCTTATCGCCATATTTGATGTATGGGTGAAAAAGAAAATGCTAGGAACGTGCTAACCACACCTATTTACAAAGGTAAACAGATTGTAACAATATGTTACACAGAACAGCCAACACGCCCGCAAACTGTAGGGGGATTTGGTAGATCGCAGTTCATACGGGCAAGACGAATTTGCTCAAGTGATGAACAATACCTTGTAAATATGAAAAAACTTGTTCGAAAATCCGTGGAACGTGGATACGACAATCTGATCCTAAATTTGTGCATCTGTTTAAAGATAGCCCGAAATGGATTTTTAGGAAAGGAATAAACTTTGGGTCAACAATTAATTAAATCTGATATTGCAAATAAGAATACAAACCAGACAAGGTTAGTAAAATCCACTCGCTTGGAACCTTCGCGTCGTTTTCGCTGTTCAAAATGCCTCCTACATCATTAAGGAAGACCATATTTTCAAATCCCCGAAAGGGTCCCCAGGTTAAAATCAGGGTTCACACGTGAGGATAGCCATAAATGTAGTCGACATGATCAAATGCCGTGTGGGAAGGAACAATATTATTGGGCAGACTACTATGACAGATAAAAATCCGTCTTAAGAAACATCGGGCAGTTATACGTCAATCATGAGGAAAAGATTGCTAGTGCTAAAAGATGAGGGCAGCAGACTGATGAAACCTCTATAGCCGCGCATGGGGCTAGGCGGAGAGTCATGAGGTTAGCTGAGTTGAAATGGTGCTACTGGAAAGGGTTACTTGTGAGTACGCAGGGATCGCTCATAACAGATACTACAGATGAGAGGCCTAGTTGGATACATTGTATGGATTCATTTGTCCCTAAAATGCATTAATGAAAATTTGGACCTTAAGGTGTTCTTGTAAGTTGGTGCTGTTATTTATTTTTATTATGTTGTGTTTTTATTGTTGAGTCTGCATTCCTTTATAAGGAACGCCTACATCGATGTCGAGCGATGTTTGAGAAAGAACCGGAATACTTTGTTCGAAACGTCGCTTGTTTGACGTGCGCTTAGCAGGGCTCCTGGGCGTACTCATAAAAGGAAACCTCTGTCGGGATAAGGACTGCGTTGGTCTATGGACCACAATACTGAACGTGTTCTGCCGCAACTAAAACTTAGTATCCTACAAACAAAATTCTTTCGTGATTGCTTAAACCCCGAGGAACGGAAACCGGGATACATTATGCTTTTAAAGATTATAGAATAAAGTTATTTGTTTTATGAAAGCCGGATTTGCTAAGTTGATTACTTGCATACATGATGGGATGTGAGAGTTCTAAGTCTGTGCCAATTAGGATACTAAGTCAATTCAATCGTGAATAGTTACTTGTATATAAAGCTCATGGTGACAACCTGCGTTTGTTGAGGCCATTCGGGTAGGCGACGTTATTTGTTCAGTCGACAGGACGTACGGGATGAATAATGTCATTCCACTGCTTCATATCCTGGGAAAGATGCTGAAAAAATCTGTCTGGGCAGGGGACTGGTGACGTGGCGGTCTACATCTTCGCCGGCCACATGAGTCCGGGGTGGACTGAATGGATGGAGGAGGAGGAGGAGGAGGAGGGAATTGGAGCAGAAGCATTGTCTGGTAATATGAGTGGATTTTCTACCCAGGTGACAAGGAGAGGAGGAGCAGGAGCAGTGGAAGGAGGGAGATGGAGATGAGGGAAAGATGAGGCAGATGACCACCACAAAGACGTGGCAGTATATAGGTGGAGATTGGGGCAGGGAGCCCCTCGGGAGTCACTTGTGCAGTTGGCCCGCAGCATGCTGTTTTTGCCTGGGGGTCCTGGGCTTGGGACAGTACCGAAAGAATAGTCAGCATCAGCAGAGGATGACTTCTGGCTCTTCTACCTAATTGGACCTCGCTACCGGTCCAAAATGGGTGTGAGCCTTTTTCTCCAGCTGCTGAGGAGCGAGGTCAAACTCAAATCACTATAGGGAAATGCTCCGTTAGTTGTTGGCCGCTTGCCTATGTGCGATTGTTCCACTCTCTGACAGGTCTGACCGTGGGGGTTTCTTCAGCGGCTTCACGTACTACTGCCAGGCTGCTGGGGGAAAGTGTGGGTGGGGCGGTTGGAGCAGTTCCCGCTCCCTATAGCAGTAACTAAGTCTGGATTCACTGAATGAGCAGTTCCTCTCACACCACCTAGTGGGAGGGCCAAGTCGCCAGCAGCAGCAGCAGGACATGGAGCACGTCCTGAACCAAAAAACAGGTGGTGGCCTACTTGGACAGCACTCTGCCACCCAGTTCAGAAATTCCGCTTGGACTACTGGGCAGCCAAACTGGATGTTTGTCGGCCACAACTTGCCGCGTTTTGCAGTGGAAGAAGCTTTGTCAGCCCGGCCCGTGAGTGTGGCCATCAGAGCGTGGGTGTTCAGTGCGGCGGGGGCCATCGTGATACCCCAAGGAGAAGAAACCCCGCTTGTTCCAGGGAATTGTGGAACAACTGACCTTGTCAAGATGGAATCAAGCGTGGATCGGCACAGGATTTCTACACACCAATGCCTTAGGGGCATCAGACTACATCAGCCTTGATTGCCCTCACCCCAAACTGTGAAAATGGTCTGGGTTCAAATACCGGCCTCCAGCCACTATTCTGATGCCGCACCGCTGGTGCCACAACTCTGCTTGACAGTTTCTCCATTTGCCACAGCCATCTTTACCAGGGTCTGGTTATTGCCACCCACCCTCCCACACTCTGTCATTTTGCCACTCTATGACCTCATGCTGCTTCGCTTTTGCTGGTGCCGTGACATCAACCTGTGTCATTGTGCCAATCTCTGACTCATTAATTGCTTGCTGCTGCTGTTGTTGTGCTGGGCGGTCATCTCACACTGTGTCATTTGCCCACTCTTTGACACTCATGCTGTTGTCCTTGCCGCCATCACCTCCACTCTCTGTCATTGTGCCACTCTGTGGTTTCTACTCCTGTTTTTGCCACCTCGGAATGTCATTGTGCACACTGCCATGACCTCATGACTCGATGCTACCATGACCTCCACACTGTGTCATTGTGCCACTCTGTGGCTCTACTCTAGTTTTTGCCACTCCAGAATGTCATTGTGCCACTGTCTGACTTATGCTGCTGCTGCCCAGTGACCTCCACCCTGTGTCATTGTTGCCCACTTAGTGGCTACTCCTGTTTTTGCCACCTCAGAATGTCCATTGTGCCACTGTCTGCCTCATTGCTGCTGCTGCCGTGACCTCCACACTTTGTCATTGTACACTATGTGGCCTCACTCCAGTTTTCTGCCACCTCCTGAATGTCATTGTGCCACTCTCTGACCTCATGCTGTTGCTCCTTGCGCCGTCACCTCCACTTCTTCATTGTGCCACTCTGTGGCCTACTCCTGCTTTTGTTACCTACAGATTGTCATTGTGTACACTTGTCTGACATCAGGTGCTGCTGTGGCTGCTGCCCGTGCCATCCACACTGTGTCATTGTGCTCTCTGTGGCCCTAAAACCTTTTTTTTTTTTTTTACCTGTTTTTGCCACCTCCAGATTGTCATTGTGCCACTGTCTGACCTCATGCTGCTGATGCCGTGACCTCCACACTGTGTCATTGTGCCACTCTGTGACCTATCTCCTGTTTTTCCACCTCCAGATTGTTCTTGTGCCACTCTCTGACCTCATGTGCTTGTGGCTGCAGCCGTCACTCACACTCTGTCACTAATGTTGCCACCTGAGCCCTCAGCTTGTTTTTTTTCCAGCTTTTTTTTTCGGGGGGGCTGCACATGATCTTTATCAGGCTACATTCCCGCTTCAGTTTTTTGGTCAGTTTTGCCCTCTTAAGTGCCCAGGGAATTTTATAGTGAAGCGATTCTAATAGCGGCGGCAGTCAAGTTCGTGTCATATTTAAGCATGGCACAACGTTGTACCGCACTCTGCAGGCTCTGTGCAACCTGGAATAGTGTTTTTTTTAACGCGATTCGTTCTCCGAAGTAATTCGGACCAAAATGGAATTTTGTTCGGTAAAATTCCGGCGAAGGTCACCGAAAAACCGAATTTTTGAGAAATTCGCCCATCTCTAATAATAAACCTTAATCATGTATAGTCATAATTGGTGAAAATCTCGTAGGCAAATGGGCAATTATATATACTGTGTAATGAGGATCTGGCCAGAACCAGCAGAGTATGTAGGTACTATAGGGGGTGAAGTTGTAGCCAGCGATCCAAATAATTAAAAAGTAGTGTTTAGTCGTAGCCATTAGTCGTAGCATGCTAAGGGCTCTTGCTGTGAGTCTGAAACGCGTCAGATTTCCCTGTTTGTCGGTTCTTATTATGCCTCAATAAACACTACTTTTTATTTATTTGGATTGCTGGCTACAACTGCGTCTTCTCTGGATACAGTGGGTTTCTGTGAGCCGTGCGTAAGGACCATCTTGTGGGTGAGCTGGTGCTATTTTCTCTTTGCACGTATAGGTACTATGGACCAAATGGAACACTGTATCGTCAGACAGTTCATGGGAGTAGGTTGTTTTAGGTTTGCTGGTGATTTCAGACAGTTCTGCTCACATCTGAACTTCCCTCTTTGGATCATCCTTGCAAAATAGATGCTTTGTAGACAAGAGAATGTATTCCTTACTATAGTAATGTACTTTTTAAATTGCTGATGTGTCTAAAAGTGATAAGTTGATTTCTAGTTGTGATCTTTTTCTAGCTGGGATCCCTTTTACCATATATCAGCTCCTAAAAATGGCAGTGCTTCTAAGGGTACATCTATATGAGGAGTGAAATTTACTCATCAGATTCTATTGTTGAATATCGGATCAGATGACGCGTTTTTTATGTGGATTTTAGGTAGTTTTATTTTTCGTGGATTCTGGCAGATTTCACAGTTAGAATACAAGTCCCAATAATCTCTATGGAATTTTGGACGCTGATCCAGTTTAGAAATGTTTTGCCTGTGTTTTTTTTTTTTTTACATGGAATATTGCAGAAGAATAAACATGTTCTAAGTTTTTTTTTTACTCAAAAAAACGACCTAGAAAATGTGGACTACAAAGCGGATTTTCAATTACTGTAGGTCAATGGGGATGATTTACCATACTTTCAATTTTAGAAGAGTATTTCAAATCGGAATCCGCATGCATTGCATCTTGAAATACCCATCGTGTAGACGGAGCCTAACAGGAATGTAATTACAACCAACTTGTAACAGATCACAATAATTCGCATTCATGGCCCTCCACAATCCATTTATCGAATGACAAAATTTGGGCAAATCTTCTTAAACATAACCTTTAATATTAAAACAACACAATTCATAGGTATATCATAAATACCACCAACAAAAGCACAATAAGCGATACCAAAAACTTACCAAATGTATACTTGACAAAAACAACCTACAAAATAATGCATAATCAAATAAGAGTAATGAGAGAACCCTAATGGGAGAACGCACCCTGTAATTCCTTCTTGCCTTATTCCAAAGCATCCTATGATTAAACCAAGGATGCATAGGACTGGCAACATTTGAATTGTTTATCATGTTTCACAAAGGACCATAGCTACATTGGTTGATAGGATGGAAAGAAAAAGGTCCATCGAGTCCAACCTATAACCATACCATGTCAATTCAGAGGGAGACAAAAACCCCAATGATGAGGATGCCATTTGTCACATACTAGAAGAATTTCTTCCTGACTCCAAATCTGGCAATCAGAATCATCCCTGGATCAATATTCTATCTCCAGAATCTAGTCCCCATAACCTGTAATATTCTATTTTTTTAGAAAAGGCATCTAAGCGCCTCTTGAACTTCTTCAATGACTCCACCATCACAAACTCTTGTGGCAGTGAGTTAAATAGCCTCACTGCTCTTAGTGTAAAGATTCCCAGTCTGATATTGGTGAAACTTTCTTTTTCTACATGTAGAGGATTCCCCTTTATCATTGTTACAGGACTAGGTGTAAAAAGATTGTGCACGGAATCTGTGCAACATCCGTTCACGTATTTGCACATGGTAATTGGTTCACCCTCAGCCATCTTTTTTCCAAGCTGGATAACCCCAACTTGATTGTCTGCCTTGGTTCTGCAATTCACCCATTTCCTTAACCAACCTCGTCAACCCCATCTGCATCCATTCCAGCTCAAAAAGCTATATATTTCTAATAGAATAGCACCCAAAACTGTATTCAAAATTCAACACATGGCCTTAATTGTGGAATGGGTGACTTAACTTTTTATTCTGATTTTAATATGCATTACTTGGAGACAAGGGCATAACTAGAATTCATAGGGCCCAAAGCAAAATTAGATGGGGCACCAGCAACTAATGACAATAAAGTAAAACAGTAGCATAAATAATAATAATTATAGGTATAAATAATACTGTCATATGTCAGGAATCCACATAGGAGTTCTGGAGAGCAAAAAACTACCAAATACTTGCCCCTTCAAAAAAGGAACTTTGTACTTGAGTGGGCCCCTCAACCACTGGGCACAATAAGAAGTACTTATAGTGTTATGGCTATATCAGCGCCCATGCTTAGGGACAGTTATTGTCAACATACCATTTGGTATTGCTTATTTTGCTATATTGAAATGGAAACACAACCTGACTTGCTTCTATTATATATTAATTGTGACTTTGTTTTATTTAAAAGGAACCTGTCACATGTCTTGCTAAAATATGCCAACCTCAATCCATTGTAAATGAGAATTTGAGAAGACAGCGGCATTTCTGGATTGTGTTGATATATATCTCCTTTTTTTATGATAGAGCTTTAATTTGCATTTGTAGATTGTTCACAGGCAAGGATTTCTGTAAGTATTTTTGAGCCCATGCAGCGATTTGAATGTCAGATAATGAATCATGCCTGTTTTAATACAATGCTGCTGTCACATCAAGGGAGGTACAGTGAGCCTTGACTGGAACCCAGCCCACTGTCCCTGTTGCTTGACGTGCTGCCCTAGGCGGCAGACGCAACTGGGCGACAGTCCCTGCATTACTAGAGTGCTGGGGCCGTCAGGAGGTAGAATAGTCAGACAGTCCGGGTCAAAGCCAAATCAGGAACGCCAAGCCACAAATCAGAACCAGAGGGATAGACGTAAACAAGCCGAGGTCAAAACACGAACGGGTGCGAGGTACAAAAACGGAGAGCAAGGCAGGGTCAGGAAACAAGTCGAGGTCAGGTACACGGATGAGCAAACAATAAACTATAGCACAAGAGAACAAAAGGCAGCCAGGAAATATCGCAGGCGCAGCACTCAGCTAGCAGTGAGTTTAAATGGGATACCCGGATATCGCCCCTGTAGCTGATTGGAGTGGCCTCTGGGTCCTCCCATTGGCTGGTGTGACACGCCCCCTGTCCGGAGTGGCTGGACCTCTGTCACTCACAGAGCTGCCAGCAGAATGTGTATCAGGGTGGGGTCGCTGATCAGCTGCAGCAGAACATTGCTCCCTGCAAGCTGAGCGTCGCCCAGCCTTGACAGTACCTCCCCTTTTAGGAGGGGCCACCGGACCCTTCCCTGGTCTGGGTTTGTCCGGGTGAGAATCATGGAATTCCCTCACCAGGAACCCATAATCTCTCCTCAGGACCATACCCCTTCCAATGGACCAGGTACTGATGTGACATTGGGACCTTACGAGAATCCAAAATACAGGCGATTTCATATTCTAACTCCCCCTCTATGCAAACTGGAGAGGAGGTCTAGAGGGCAGAGTCACAGACTGAATATACCTCTTAAGAAGTGCACGATGGAACACGTTATGTATACGGAGAGAAGAGGGTAATTTCAGCCGATATGCCACCGGGTTAACCACCTCCTGAACCACATATGGACCTAAAAATTGAGGCGTGAGTTTACCAGAGGGAACTTTCAATCACAGATTTCGGGTGGATAACCATATTTTATCCCCAACCGCAAACCCTCTAGAACAAAGACGCTATCAGAATTTTTCTTCTGGATGTTCTGGGTATGAACCAAGTTCTTCTGAACTTGGGCCCAGACTGTGCACAGATCTTTAATGATAACATCCACCCCACTGTGATCAGACGTAGCACTGGAAAATGACGCATGCCTTGGCTGAAAACCATAATTACAGTAAAATGGTGAGGTCCCAGACGAGCTACTATCCTGATTGTTAATGGCAAATTCAACCAACGGTAAGTATTTTACCCAGTCTACCTGCTGATCAGATATATAACAATGGAGTTTTTGTGTTACCATTTGATTTACCCTCTCTGTCTGCCCATTAGTCTCTGGGTGGAAGGCAGAGGAGAAGGACAGGGTGATCCCCAGAGCCTTGCAAAGGGCTCTCCAAAATCGAGAAACGAACTGAACCCCTCTGTCCGAAACAATATTCTCTGATAAACCATGAAGCTTGTCAATGTGCTTGACAAAGAGTTCAGCAAGTTTTTTGGACAATGGTAACCCACTTAAAGGAACAAGATGGCACATTTTGCTGAAACAATCCACTACCACCCAAATAACTGTTTTGCCCTCCGAAGGGGGAAGGTCCATCATAAAATCCATGGAGATATGGGTATAGGTAGAGGGCATAGTTCACCAGGAGGACGAGTTCTGGGAACCTTAGCCCGATTGCAGGCTTCACAAGATGCCACATAGGCCTCAACATCACGAGGCAATGACGGCCACCAGTAATTACGAGAAATAAGCTTTTTGTGCCAGACACTCCAGGACACCCAGATAACATGGAATCATGGAATTCTTTTAATACTCGTATCCGGAGTTGAGTGGGGACAAAGACCTTCGAAACAGGACAATTAGGAGGTCTCATATCCTGGTGGGACTTAATCTCAGTGGCTAAATCAAGGGAAATAGCTGAGACAACAGTCTCCTTGGGCAATATAGGTGCTGGATCCTCCTGGGATGCGTGGCTGGCACAGAAGCTTCTAGATAGAGCATCAGCCTCCACATTTTTCTAACCAGGTCTGTAATTAACAACAAAGTTGAAGCGCGTAAAAAATAACGCCCAACGCGCCTGACGTGGATTTAACCTTTTAGCACTCTCTAAAAAGGTAAGGTTCTTATGATCAGTAAGAACCGTGACTTGATGATGGGCACCTTCGAGAAAGTGGCGCCATTCCTCGAAGGCCCACTTAATAGCCAACATCTCCCGGTTCCCGACGTAATATTCCTTTCCGCCAAGGTAAATTTACGCGAAAAGAAGGCATAAGGACGAAGGTTAGTCATAGCAGCGGATCCCTGAGACAGGACTGCCCCTGCACCATACTCAGAGGCATCAACTTCGACGACAAAGGGTTTGCTATGATCTGCTTGAATCAAGACAGGAGCTGATACAAAACACTGCTTGAGTTTCTCAAACATCTCTATGGCCTCAGGTTGCCAATTGTTGAACTTCACCCCCTTCTTAGTCATGTCAGTCAATGGCCGAAATAAGACAGAAAAATTACGATTAAATTTACGATAATAATTAGCAAACCCTACGAATCGCTGTAGGGCCTTCAAGGACGAAGGGCGGACCTAGTCGAGAATAGCCTGAATTTTACAGGGGTCCATACGAAATGAGTTAGGAGTCAGGATATACCCAAGGAAAGGAACCTCCTGTACCCCAAAAACACATTTCTCAAGCTTGACAAACAAGATTTGCAATACCTGTCGTACGTGTTTAACGTGTGATGACCAATCTGAGTAGATTAGAATGTCATCCAGATAAACAACCATACAACAACGAATAAGTTCCCGGAAAACATCATTAACCAGGTTCTGGAACACCACGGGGCATTACACAACCCGAACGACATCACCAGATACTCAAAATGACCCTCAGGAGTGTTAAACGCGGTTTTCCACTCATCCCCTTCTTGGATACGGATGAGGTTATAGGCACCTCTCAGGTCATGTTTGGAAAACCACTTCGCCCCCTGGATCTGATTGAACAGATCAGGAATCAAGGGTAAGGGGTATTGGTTTTTTACCGTTATTTTATTTAATTCACGGTAGTCAATGCATGAACGGAGGCCTCCATCCTTTTTTCCTACAAAGAAAAACTCTGCGCCCATAGGAGACACAGATATGCCGTTTCTGAAGGTGTCAAGTCGGTAGTTTAAGGAAAAAAACATCAAAAGTTTGTTTCATCATTATATTCTTATTAAGCTCATCAGATAGTTTGTTAAACTGCTTTTACTGCTATACATCCTTATCGAACTATCAGATATCTCTCACACAGCTTTCCTTGAGACAGATGCGGTGTCTGCTAGAACCAAGAAAGTCAAGGCCTTCCTCCTCCCCCCAGATGATACAGAGCGTTTGGGAATGTGTCATATCAGCTAATGCTTCATACGTACATGCAAATTATAACTTGTCTCTTAGCAACCACCAATTAACCAATCATGTAGTGATAAAATAGTCATGTGATTAAAAAGTTCTATTGGAATGTAATTTACGGTGATTAAACTTCAGATTTCATGTCCCAACCAAGCGTATGGGTCATACTTCTCGAGCTCCGGCTGCCGACAGCAATAATAGTAATATAATTCGGAAGAGGTATTTAATTGGATAAGGAGTGGAACAAAGAGAATTTCCACACCTGATTTAATCATCTTGACAGTGGTGCCGTGCTCTCAAACGCCCGAGGAGTATCCGGAGGGGGGCTGACGCCTTACCATCGACTGCACGGTCCTGGAGTGCCCGAATCACTTGGGGCCTGATCAACCCCACAGAATCAGGTAAGTTCACTGATTTTTTAAAAATCCGTGACTTATCTGTTTTTCGGACATTCTAGTGAAAGTCTTTTGGTGGTTGTCGCCTCCCTTAGGAGACCTGTGTAAGCGTTCAGGTGTGCCTCCAGGGTGTGCTCTGGTACATGTATGCGTATCATATGCGTATGCCTTTAAACGCTACCAATTAATGCCTCTGCTTGTTGCTCTGTAAAGTATACGTGACTGGATAGTGTATTTTCCTTTCGTATCATATTTCCGTGTAGGTCAGAGCTGGCTCCTGATGTAAAAAAAAATTACATATCAGAGAAAAGCGACTCGGTAGCGAGACCGAAGCCTGTCATAAGTTTTATACAGTTATATAACAGATATTTAAATACAGATATATTATAGACAGACGCTCTGCATTTCCTGAAGAGAACAGGCCCAATTGCCAAAGCCTGTAAAAGTTAGAGACATCGATTCTAAGAGAATGGTTTAAAGAGTAGCCATAAGCAGTTTATAGACAGAAGATCTTGGTTTCTTCCTGATAAGCCTGTTTAATAGACAGAAGAATCTTGGTATTCATGATAAGCCTGTATAGACAGATATCTGCATTTTTTGAGAATATTTGAGATTATCCTCTGACAATGCAGAAGACATGATTAGTGTAGGGTAAGTACGGGGCTTAACCTCAACATAACACGTGATTAATTGTTCTGTTTTACTTAGGTAAAAAAAAACTGCCCTCGTGTTATTTATATTCAAGTTTAAATCACTTGTTTATCATAACGACACAGAAATTCCTGGCATAGTGTATAACCTGGCTTGGCTTCGATTAAAGCATTCTGTTAAGGGGTATGTCCCTCGGGGCACATTTCCTCCCCTCTCTGAATGGCGTACTGAAAAATTATAAGCGCTCATCAAAGGTGCAGTCGAGTATTTGATCAAGAGAAGAAAAATACAAATAATATATAGTAGACTTGTGTGAAAAAGTTAATACACCTCCTGTGTAATGAGCAAATTCAAGAGAGTAACTAGCATGTAGAGGAGAACAACCCATGAAAAAAAATAAACGATGTCTTGGCAATCATAATACATAGAAACTGAATAGTATAAAAATAAGAAGGATTAGAGGAAATGCATATGTATAAAATATGACTTCTCCCGCCGATTCCAAAGATGGCGACTTTCAGTTTGTGGACTGACGTCATCAAATTCCATTAACCAGCTGAAAGTTGCGTAGATTTTGGGATGCAACACATACAACACTGATCACACCATCAACACCTTGAATTACAATCAACACCTTCCCCTCCCAGCCGTATTCTTCCCGTCAGCTTCCCGTGCCAGACCGTATCCCATTATTTTCGTGTAGCCATTTTTATGAAGTCCACAAACATTCTCTGTATCCTAAAGGCAAAACCAAAACCCTGCCCTTCTCCACTTCCTGTTGCCCATATTGTAGTCTAAGCAATCCAAAGAACCCGGAATTCTAGTTGAAGTTTAACTAAGTCGGCCATCTTGAAACACTAAAACTTATCCCGACACCAACCTCTCCTCCCGTGCAATTCCCTTTTTACAAACTAATTAACCATTGATAAGCAACTGTCATGTGATCAACGTCTTTGCCAACCACAAAGACCATGCAACCACAACAACAAATACCACCACCCAGCCCCGCAATCACTCTACGAAACCCTTTGCGTCACAGCTTCGAGACAACCCTCCTCCTCCGTACCTCTATTCTGAACTTTTCAATGCTAAGGAGAGGAAGACAAGGGAAGAGGACAAGATGAGCATTAGCCTCAGAATGCCAACCCACCATCTGCAACCCAAATAAAAAGGACCCAATATTTTCCATTGTCCACAGCCACAGACTGCAGCTCTAGTAAATTAAACAGTAATTTACATTATCCATCCTATTGTACCGCGTAAAAAATAATACGGTGTAGAGAGATACAGCAAGCCTGAGGATGAACTTCACAGTTCACGTTCTGGTGTCGGGCCTTTTTCTGTGTCCCACTGTACTCGCACTCGATGCAGGAAGACTTAAAAATGTGATACATTATCCATGCTATTGACCCTATATAATTAAGTAACCCTATAACAATTGTGTTCAGACTTCTTGCTGAAAGGATAACTATACATACCGTACTTTGGAAGAGGCCCCAAGCGAACAAGTTTCCAATCCAGCTGTCCATACACCGCTTATTTCTTCTGCAGTCTTTGAGTTCCCTCCCAACGACCATGTGTACAAGGGCCATAACTCACCGCAATACTTGACAACAAGCCAATTCCTCCAGTACGTGAAATACGATATAATACCTTACAACCTATGCCAAATGTCTGAAGACTACATGTCTCTCCCGTTACTCAAACCACTTAACACTCCACAAGCAAACTTCACCCTTACTCTGGAGGTATTACCTCTGTTCCGTTGCAAACTACAACCCACATTCCCTCCACCTGCACCCGAAACCAGACTCATTCATTGACTTAAACCCCCCACCTTTGGCAGCACCACCAACATCACCCCTACTCAGCCACTGATTCTTTTTCTCCTTGTCAGGATCAACCTTCCATTCATCACAGCCAGCCTACAATAACCCCAGATCAACCAATCTACGTGCCTTTCTACAACCGCGAACAAGTCAATAACTTTACTTGACCCAAATCCAGACACGAGAAAAACCCATGCCTTTTAAACCGAGCATCACCAGATAACAAAAGACAATGTCTGCCTCTTGGAAAGTATCTATACCATGTTGCCAGCCAAAAGGCTGGGTGATTACTTTTTTGGCCTATCCATAAATCAGGCCCTACAAAGAAGACACTGTTTAAGGACATCAGTGCTTACTCATCTGGAAAGTTTCTGCCCGTCGTCCCTTCATTCTTGGCCAAGAACGCTTGGGCTGAATCCTCAGTGAATATCTTCAATTCCTAACTCAGAGTCCGTGAGAATTTTTATCACTCGGATGTCTGGCCTTATTCCAGGACCATGGATTTGACATGAACACTAAAGCTCACAAATCCTCTTTTCAACTGCAACGCGTTTTGTTATAGGTTTACTTAAACCCATTTGGACTTTGAAGCTAAAACAGCAAAATATGCAGAGTTAAGTCCGGAAGTCAAACTTCTCTCCATTGCTAAGGCACAGGCCAGATGTCGTCCCAAAAAATTGAAGAAATTCTGCATGTCCCTACTTCAAGGAGCTCCCACAAGCTCTATAGCTCAGTCATACACCATACTCTACAATCAACCAATGACGAAGTTTTCCCTGGTTTTCAAACCTACAACTTCCCATCGAGAGAACGTTTCGCTAACCTTTCCAAACACACAACAACCCTGGCACAAGGCCGACACTCAAAAAATTGTTTATTATTGCCACCGATGCCGGACATATCATGAGCATGCCCGTGCTAAAGCTCGTGGTCACAAAAGGAATCTTGTATGCCCAAGTACAGTAACTACCACAATACCCTCAAGCAAATAAACAACTCTTTCAACCTCATTATCAAGTTTTTGATCTCACGTCAAGATTCACAACAAACACAACCTACCTCAGCTCCTAAAATAATAATGCCATTCTATGGACCTCAATTACCAATCTTAACCATATCAGTACCACACAAGCATATCCTCAAGAGGCGTCTTTTTTTTATTTTTTTTTTTTTTTAAATTTTTTTTATTATATTTTTTTTTTTTTTTTTTGTTATTTTTTTTACATTTTTTTTTTTTTTTTAATTTAAACAAAAAAAACTTATCCCCATTCCAACCTCAGAACATAAACATCCGTATCGCCTCATCCATAGATTACTACCGCCACCAAATCCTACCCGGTTTTCTCATTCTTCAGAGAACACCACTGTTAATGTCATTCTGAAGCCATGGTTTGACCGTCATCTTTAAATTAATGGCCACCAACTTCACTTTCCTTGTAGATTACAGTGCAGCCCAAATCGGTTCTGGAAAAACTGCTGACACTGCTCCACCGGACTTCATACTTTCTCCTTACTACATTTCATGCGTTGAAGTGTATGGACGACCACACAGTCTCGCTTAACCTACCCTGTGCCATCATGGACTCCTGTATAAACTACTTATCTCTCCCTACTTACCCAACTAAATCTGCTAAAGCAGATCTTCTACAAAACGATGATATGCAACTATCCAATATAATTCTTCTGGAATGTAAATGGACCACAATACACTCTATATACTCCAATTTCACATGAAGCTCTACAAGCTGTTCCTGCGCTTCAACATGTTTATCCACTCAAGCAATACCTCCTAGTTTTGACAGAAATACCTCCTAATTTTTGTCTAAAAGGTCCAGAGAGTCGGCATCCTTTTCCATCTCACCTGTACATGTCTTCTTGAAAGAGGTGCTACCCTCCATGCTTCCTCAATATCGCCTTTAAGCATGATCAAGAACAATCTCTGGAGTCACAAATCAGAACTTTCCAGATAATGGGGTGCTCATCCCACTGCATTTCTCCTGCAAATACACCTCGGTTCACTGTTCACAAAAAATTATCCCTGTGGAACCTCCAAAAATACCATTTGGTTCAGGACTCAGGAGCATCATTGCTGTAACGGAATAATGATAACCCTGGTTGTCCCCAAACTCATGTTTCTCCTCACCAAGTACAATTCTCAGCGCCAACTTCACAGTCTATGGTGTTAGTGCAAAGTCTTCTTCAGTGTCCCCACTACACAAGGACCTGTCAATAACCTTCTGCTTCACTTAACGTAGTACTCAGTCAGCCCCACTGACGAGGATGCTTCAAAGGCACAGAACTTCTCATGAACCCAACCAGTTGAACTCAAGCCCTGCAGGACATGTAAGGATATTCTCTTGTGTGAGCACCTACCTGATTTTCAACTTGTCATTCAAGCACTTAGAGTTCTACTTCACATTTGGCATCAATACAACAACTGCAAAGTCTCACAGTCCAGAGCTCCAATGTGTTCTAAGAAAGTTATTCCTCGGACATTGCATAACACAGGTACCAAACACCTTACCAGATGACGTTAAGAAAAGGCTGTGATTCTCAATTCTTCACCGAACAATCTAAAACAACTACAAGGATTTCTAGGCCTCGCACTTAACAGTCTGACAATGGAAAACCCGATGGCATCCATCTTATGCAAGTTATACAACACTATTCATCTCAAGACATTATTTACAACCAATGAACTCTCACTTGAGGCAACAATGGTTTTCAAAGCTGGAAAAACTTATCCTACAAGTCTCCAGCTCTGGAATCTCGGACTACTCACAAGCTTTCAACTCTACCATTTTTATGTTTAAGACTATGCCAAGCTCAGAAGTACCTGACACAAAAACATGGAGAGCGTATGAGACACTCTTGGATAATATCTTCCAAGTTAGATCCTGTTCACGGACTGTCCCTACTTGCCCTCAGAGCTAACATTGCTCTCACGAAGATCTTCTTGAAAAAACTGAAGACCTCATTTTAGGCCACCCCCGGTCATGTTTTGGCTCCTCAGTGATCTACAAGGGATCCAGAAACAGTCGCAGCAACCCATCTCAGAAAACACGCCATCTCGCTATTACAATAGCCCATTACTGATGCCTGAAAATGTCACTTTGAAGAGATGAACAATACTCTCAAACCCAGCCACCTCATGCATCCTCTCTCAATGGTGGGAAGATGAAGATCGTCTACCAACAGAAAATACCAGAACTGCATGGAAACCCTCTTCCATGACAGTCTTGAACAAATGGAGGCTAAACCTCACACATCTTCCTACTGTCTCTACATCCAAGTTTGGAGACCCAGACTAGTCGTCTTCCACAGAATTGATCGAGATATGCGGAACGATCAAGGAACGATCATACAGGATTTGCTGTGGATACCGACCTTGGCAAGAACTGTGAAGGCGTGCATCATAACCTCGAGAAATGCCAGCCCAAGAAGGTGAACTCTGTTCTGTAGACGGAAGCTTGTAAGGCTCCCAAAGAGAAGAACCTGAACATATACACCGACTCGCAAGCCTATGACATTTAGCCTGAATGTGGCTCTGCAGTGTCCAGACACTAGTGGAACGTCCCATCAAGAATCAAGAAGCCATTCAACTCTGATTAATCTCCCAATAGCCAGCTCAATTGCCGTTTGAAGACTTAAAGCCCATGGAAGAATATGAACCAGTGCAGCAGAACACCTACAGAGCAGACTTGGCCGCAAAGGCCACAGCTCTCTTTCCCAGAGATTTCGAGAGGAAGCAGAGTGGCCTGTATATGTCTGCCAGCAGATAGAGAAGAAAGAATGAGAATGTGAAAGAAAGAAGAGAATGTGAGAAAATAGAAGAAATATGAGAAAAAGAAGAAAGAAAAGGTAGAAGAAGAAAGAGAAAGAAGAATGAGAAAAAAAGAAGGAAAGAAATGAAGGAACAAGAGCAGAAGAAAAACCAAGGATATATGCCATTTGAAAGTCCAGGTGTTAACCTGTTGATACAATCTCAACAACTCAAACAAGCCGAAGGAAAGAAAAGTGGGAGGAAATTGGAACAGAGATACACCAAGATGGATTCCAGAGTAAAGACAATAGACTTTGTGTTACCAAGGACAAATATGTCCGCTGAAGAACAATGGGCTCATGATACTACCACATAGGAAACTAACCAGATGATTTCTTAACACAAGGAAGGCATTTGGCTAAATACTATATCCTCGCCAGCATCGCGATTGATACACATTGAAATTACACGACGAGTGAAAATACAAGTAATTTCTCATTGTGGAGATATGTATCACACATGATGGCCCTAAAGTCTAACCCAGTTATCAACATGACATGTCCCAGAACCACTAGTGAAGAAACAATTGAACTGAATTGATATGCAGATTTTGATCCCGAGGTAATTAAATCTGACAAGTAAACCTGCCATTACTGCGCAGAAGTAAACCAGAGACATTTGGCAACTAGAAGAGCTGACCTTCGCCTGCACACTCCCTACCATCCCGATTCACAAAAAGTGGAAAGAATGAAACGCCACTCTGAAGAGCAAATTCAAAAGCAAGCAAATAAACATCAACTTCCCTGTCCCGAGATCTCCCATTGCAGCTCTATTCTTCAGAAATACCCCAATACCAGCCCCACTGGTTCACATCCTCAGGAGATAGTATTCCAGGCCCACCCAGAATAGGGGGTTTCACACATAGCAGGTGAGTGCAGAGGGAATGATATCCCTTGTAAAAATATTATAAAATCTGTGTTAATGAAGTTGAAACAAATCATGCCATGTGTTCTCTCTCCATTCCATTCCAGACTCTGAAAAAGGTACCATCTGTGACTTTGTTGGTGCAGAAACACTCCAGAGACTCTCTGGAGCCAGATTAAGACCATACCAAGTACTCCTGATGTCCCCAACCTCAATGAAACTTGAAGGAAACCCACCTGGTGCAAGCTTCACACTGCAGAGAAAAGTGACTGCGACCAGTAATCCATCATGAACTTTTTCCCTTATTCCGTTCATATTAGTCTAGTCTGATGTTGTAAAAATGCAAGAGAGCCAACCACGGAGGGTGGCTGCTGAAGTCAAAGCGAGGGATCAGGTCAGAGCAGGGGTTGAATCACTTACGCCCGCAATAACAAACAGAAAAAAGTGGGAACTTTCTATAAACAATCAGAAAAAGTATGACTCTGGGTAAATAACATCTAATACAATCAACAGAATGTTTGATAATAACACCCGTAGATGCCTTTACCAGGTATAGCAGAATAGTTAAGTGCCACCTCCTCATGACATTCCAGAATCATTGAGGTTAAGAGATTGTAAACAATCCCATTGAGCCTCTAGCGGGGACTGCTCTGAGGTGCACCAATGCGGATTTATAGTTTGACAACATTCCTCCTTACCCATCAAAGGCTCTGCGAGGAGGCCGACGGTGGCTTGGTTTATGGCCCCTGGAGCTAGCCTGGCAGTGTACAGTGGGTTCAACACCAGTTCCACCAGTTCACCCAGGCTGTGCTAAGGTTAGTGAACCTTTAACACATTCTGCTTATTTAGGGAAGAGAGCATACAATCACCATTCCCGCTCTAGGGGGGAGTGATAGAACAGATTTGATATTTATTAGGGGACTGTCAATCGTACATTAAAAGAAAAAAAAATCAAAAGGTCTGTTTCAACATTTACAACTTATTAGCTCATCTATTAGTTTTGTTAAACTGCCTTTTACTGCTATATCATCCTTATCGAACTATCAGATATCTCTCACACAGCATTCCTCTGAACAAGATGCGGTGTCTGCTAGCACACGAAATCAAGGCCCTTCCACCCCCCCCATATATACAGAGCTTTGGGAATGTGTCATATCAGCTAATGGCTTCATACGTACATGCAAATATAACATGTCTCTTAGCAACCCCAATTAAAACCAAACATTAGTGATAAAATATTCATGTGATAAAAAGTTCTAATTGGAAAGTAATTTAAACTGTGATAATCTTCCAGATTGTTCATGTCCAGCCAACGTATGGGTCACACTTCTCGATCTCCAGCTGCCGCAGCAATAATAATATAATACGTGAGGAGTAATTTTAATTGGATAAGGAGTGGAACAAAGAGAATTTCCACACCTGATATAATCATCTTGACAAAGGCTTTCTGCAATATACTGCTTCATGGCTAGTCCCTCAGGACCTGAGAGATTATATATCCTCCCTTTTGGAAATTTCACTCCTTGCAATAAGGTCAATGTCACATGTCGTAAGATCTATGACGGGTAGAATCTCCGACTGATTCTGAAAAATACCTCCGCAAAGTCACTAATAAATACAGGAATTTGCTCCACCTCAGCATTGCCCAGTATGGTAGGAAGACATATCTGTCACAACACTGAGCCCCCCACTTGATTAATACCCCCTGAATTCCATCAAACACTGTGTTATTGTCACAGATGCAGGTAGAGTGGGTATCCGCTGGACACCGCAGCGATGGTTATAAGCCGTACCAGGAGCGGAGACTAAGTAGAACCCGGGTTTTCACCCAACCCGCCGACAAAGCGGATGGACTTGCTGTGGCGGAAGCTACCAGGTCAGCCCACCACTGGCGTGACAGATTGCTTTGCTGCGGCAGCCGAAGGCAGAGCATGGTACAAAAATCTATGAGACGGAGGCGTAGTCAGGGACAGGCAGGAGGTCAGGACAGGCGGCATAGTTCGTGGTCGAGAAATGGGAAGCGTAAAACGGTTTTCGTACTCAGCGTAAGCAGACTAGGTGCTGTAAAACACTTTCCTCTAAAGCTGTAGAGACACTAAAGAACCGGCAGGGGCTTCCCGGAAGGAAGAAACTTAAATAGGTCACGCGACCACCTTCCCCAATAATTGGAGCGCTGGCCCTTTAAATCTAAGAGAGCCGGCACGCGCGCGCCTAAAGGCTCCCAAGATCTCTCCTCTGGTCCAAATCCCTGCCA
Organism: Phyllomedusa bahiana; assembly: GCA_025379985.1. NCBI lineage: Eukaryota > Metazoa > Chordata > Amphibia > Anura > Hylidae > Phyllomedusa > Phyllomedusa bahiana. Next base: position 27,395 of record JAODAL010025017.1, read on the forward strand.
ATCAACAAGAAAATGCCATCTTCCCCTAACCGATTTCATAGCCAGATTCTTAACAACCGCAAATATGTTGGAGCTAAAACGGATTCAGGAAGGAGGAATGACATTTCTGGAAACACGTACAGCACCACGACAGGCTTCAGAAGAGATACATGAAAATAATTTTTGTATCCGCATGGTGGGAGGGAGCCGAGCGGCTTGATAGGGCCACAGTATTAATACGCCTCAGCACCTCAAAGGCCCTCAGATAGTGTGGCCCAAAGCTTGTAGACTGGGAATTTTCAGCAGGACGTATTTTGGGACAGCAAGTACCTTGTCTCCTGGTGCATAAATCTGGAGGGGGTAGAGCAGGTCTCCTGATTCCTGTCGCCTGAGTTTTCATGCGGGCAGCCGCAGCTGTGGGGACCTACAGTCTGCTCCCAAAGGGGCCCCAGATATGTCGTGAACCATAGCATCCACGAGGAACCGTCGGAGGGGCAGGGCAGAGGAGAGGAGGGCGGGGAGCCGACATAGACTTACAAAGAAGGAGATACGCCCAAGCACCTGTTCCGCAACGAATTTGTACGAGAATTCGTCGTCCCAAGTAGAAGGCTTAGGCCCAATCATCCTGGCGAGTCAAAACCAAAAGTGGCTTAAGTATCAACCCAAATCTGATTGACTCTCTCTACTTGCCGTTAGATTGCGGGTTGTTACGCAGACGAGAAGTCTAACTGTAACCTGCAATCGGAGCAGTGCAACCAAAACTTCGACACAAACTGAACCCCACTCTCAGAAACGATGTGCCGGGCAGACGTGCAGGCGGAAAATATGTATAAAGAAAAGAGAGGCAAGACGAGGTGCGGATGGTAACCCTGTTGAGGGACAAAGTGCGACATTTTTGAAAACCTATCAGTAATGACCCAAATCACGGTGTTACCCAACGAGGGCGGAAGGTCGGTGATAGAAATCCGATCGCCACATGAGACTATGGAGTACTGGGATTCGACAAGAGTTGCAGCAGGCCGTAAGGACTGTGAGCGAGGTGACTTATATCCCTACCAAGTAGCACAGCCTCCACAAAGTCTCTAGTATCTCTTTGACAGGACTCACTCTGGCCACCAATAAAAACAGAAGATCAACTGAAACGATCTTCGACCCCAGGATATCCTAGCCATCACGAGCAATGTCCCCAATTCAGTGACCCCCTGCGCAGAGACGGCCCCGAACGTAGTCCTTGCCGGGAAGGTATCTGTTTGAAGGAAACAGTGCCGTTGAATCAAGCGTTCGGAGGTATAATTGTATGAGGCTGAGTCTCCTCTCAAGCGATGTCCAATGCGCGAGAGAGGGCATCCGCCCTGATGTTCTTTTCCGCTGGACGAAAGTGGATCCGGAAGTTGAATTGAGACCAACGAGCCTGCCGAGGGTTTAGGCGCTGGGCCGACTGGAGATACTGGAGGTTCTTGTGATCCTGTGAAATAACCTGAAAGGATGACAAGCTCCCTCCAGGAGAATGACGCCGACTCCTCCATGGCCATCTTGATAGCGAGTAACTCCCGTCTCCTATACATATTCCTCTCAGCCGACTAGAAAGCTTTAAAAGACCCTAGAGATGGTCCTTCCCCCTTGCCCTCTGAGTAAAACTGCTCCAGCACCACCGAAGAGCATCCACCTCCAAGGAGAAAGGCATCTTGGGTCAGGGCGTGACAAAAAGGGTGGCGGAGGCAAAGGCCATCTTCCAAATCTGAGAAGGCTTTTTCGGCCAGCTGGTGGCCAACACCTAGATAGCCCTTTTTGTTTAGAGCCCACGATTGGAGCCACCACATAGAGAGGTTGGGAAAAACTGCTGATAATAATGTGAATCCCAAAATCGTTGTACGGCCCGTAGGCCAACAGGTCGTGCCATGCAAGATAGCGGATAACTTGGCAGGGTCCAGTTTGCAGGCCTTGGTCGGAGACGATATAACCGAGAAGGCAGCTAGACTGATGGAACAAGCACTTCTCAAATTTGCATACAGCGGTGCTGCGAAGGCGTTGCAGGACCTGGCGCCCCTGAGACTGATGGTCCGAGGTCAGGAGAAAAAACCAAGATGTTCGTCCAGGTAAACGATGACGCACATATACAGCAATTCCTGAGACATCGTTTATGAACTCCTGAAAGACCGCGGGAGCATTACACAGGCGAAGCATTATCAGTATTCAAAGTGACCATCTCGTATTAAAAGCATCTTCCCTCATCACCTCACGCATCCTGATGAGGTTGTATGCACCGCGTGATGTCAATCTTGGAAAAGAACTTGGCTCCATAGTCGGTCCGAAGAGTTCCTAATTAACCGCAAGGCGTACAGTTTTTTTCACTAATCTGGTTCAAACCCCGATAGTCCGATGCAGGGCTGAGTGAACCATCCCTTCTGGCTGGACATGAAGAAAAAAACCGGCCCCCGCGGTGACGAGACTTGCGTATAAAGCCTTTTTGCAGGTTTTCATGGATATTGTTCCCACTGGCCTATTGGGTCTCGGGTCTAGACAACTTAGACCCCTGCCCCGTGTACTGTGTCCCAGGAGAGGCATGGGACATCATAGGGCACATGAAGGTGTAAGAGATCGACCTGCTTCTCCTAAAAGACATCCGCGTAGTCCTGGTAGTCGGCTGGAAGACCTGCAAAGACCTGGTAGGGCCGTTAGGAAGGTGAGTCTCCCTGGCCGAAGAACCGAAAAGACAGTGACATCCGACAGTCGGGTCCCCCCAGCCAGAATCTCCCCGGTATACCATTGAGCGTAGGGGTCGTGGAGCTGCAGGCCACGGAAGCCCCCAACAGGATCGCTGAGGCACGACGGGGAAGGCGTAAAAGGGGTGATCTTCTTCCTTGTGTAAGGCCCACACGGGAGGGACAGTGGCTTGTCACGTACCCTGATAGCGTCCATCTAAGGATCTCTCCCCACTAACGAGGATATTCCCCAAAGTTCTCCAACAGTCTCCCGAAGACCGATAGCGGGACACCAGAGCGGCGTGGATAAATTTCCCAGCGGAAGCCGGAGTCAGAAAAAGCATGCCCTCGAAATACGAGTCCGAACCAGTCGAACCTCTACTGTCCATAGAAAGAGTGATAGGAAGAGTTCACACACCTAAGGACGCCTCTCGACATGACCTAGGTGCGGGCGTTTTCCCCTGCAACTTGAGGGCATGCGGGCAGCCATAGCGAAAGTCATCCGGGCTTGGGCACAATAGGCCACAATTTCTCTGCCCACGGCGGGACAGTATCCTGTTCCGGGGGCAAAACAAAATGAGCCCCATTCCCACCAGCATGGCTCATCACTGGCCATATAGAAGTTGGAAGCGGAGGTCTTTTGGAATACCGGTGCCCAGCGCGGGCATCGGCGTGGCAGGGCGAGATCACGTTCCTGACGAAGCTCCTCTTGCCCGCTGGCTCGGGTGCCGAAGCGAACATCAATAAACGAGTAGCTCCAGGTGATCAATGTTCGCTTAAGGAAGACGGGATGTCTCTACCGCCAGGGCTTCCTTAAAACCCTGCAGACAGCCCCTTTTTAAAAAAAGTGGCACACACAGGGCGGCGGGCGTTCCCAGGTCACTCCAAACGCCATGGGTCCGAAACGAACCGCGATGTCTCCAACCGATAGTCCACCCTGGCGAAGATTCATCAGAGGGGGTCACTCAGAGGATTGCACGTTAGCCGCTCTTCAAAGACACTCGGCGGAACTTGGAGAGAAAAGCCCAGTCAGGTCCGTAGTCACCGGATCATTCAGGTCCCAAAGAGGGTTGCCCAAACCAAGCATTCCCGACTAGTAGACAACACGAAGCCAACCTTCGCAACCAGCGTCCATGTGAAAATTAAGCAAGGACATTAATTCAATGTGCATAGAGCACTGGTCAAAATCCCCTGCCAAAGTTTAGATCCCCTTCAAAGTGGAGGGTAGAGGTAACCGAAGCTTGGCACCCTCGGATACTGGTGGAGGCACTCGCCACGGAGCAAGGTCTGCCGGAGGGGGCGCTGATGAGATAGCCAGAGGAGCTCTGCTCAGCATGACGACTAACTGGTTCAGGCTGCTAAGCTTGTTGCGGGCGAGTTGTTGCGAACAGCTGAGCCCACAATAGCAAGAGGGGTCCGAATCACACCATGGAAGGCAACCTTGGGGGCTTGTCGAGGATCCATGGCCGTATTCTTATAACTGTCACACGGATTGCTGGTAGTGGATCCACAGTACCACGCCCCACCGCAATCCGATGGTGTAAGGCCTACCAGGAGCGGAGTCTAAGGTAGAAACCGTTTTCATTTTTTTCACTAAGCCCCCGCCGAAAAGCGGGATGGACTTTGCTGAGGTGGGAAAAACGTAACATCCGCTCAACTGGTGACCTGCTTGCCGCGCTCACCAAGAGCAGTGCGTGGAACAAAATCATGAGATGTAGGCGTAGTCAGGGAACAGCAGGTGAGTCAAGACAGGCAGACAGAGGTTCAATGGTCAGAACCTGGAGCTAACGGTTCGGTACACAGTAAGCCATGACTTAGATGCCGGAAAACGCTATCTCTAAATGCTGTATGGCTCACACTCCCTGGATGCCGGAGAGCTGCATGCAGCACGAAAGTAACGAGTGGGGTCCGCACCTTCGGTGGGGGGCTGTACCCACTCGTTAGACATTTATGACCTTGAAGACCGTAGGGCCCAAGAGGCCCCGAACACCCCAACAATCTACCTCGCAGCTGGCAGGGGCAGCCCCTACACTCCATGATAAAACAGTACTACTAACGCAGACTACCTACCCACTTTTCTGTATGTATAAGATCCCTACCAAACATCTTGACTCCAGAGTACAAATGTTGGTTGTTGCCCCTAGTACAGTGAGTAAAGTCAATAAGCCACAACTCACCCGCATGGAATCAGATAGAGGGTCTCCAAAGGAGTCCCAGACTTTTTTTTTTTTAAAGGCCCGAAAGGAGGGATCTAAAAAATTAAAACGCTGACCCAAATTTCCACAAAAGGGGTTCTCAAAACCCGGACAAAGACAAATAGCCCTTTAACTGGGACAGAAATTTTTTTGGATAAAAAAAGGAAAATACCTGGTCGCCTGGGTGATTTCCTGGCAAAATCACCTAGGCGCTGGGGGTTTTTCCCGGGCCCTGGATTCCCCTTTTTGGGAGCACCCCCTTTGTTTGCCTTGCCCCTCCTCGCCACAGTGAAGCAAATTCCCTGGAAACCCCGAGACGTTTTAAAGGGTTTCCTGCAACAATTCCCGGAAGAAGCCCCCACTTGCATGGGCTCCCGGAATTTTTAATAGGAAAAAGGGGTGAAGGGGAGGGGGGGACCACCGGAACGGGAGCCTTTTCCCACATCCCCCCAAAAACCCTCTGTCCAGACGGACGGCTAGAGCCTAGCCCTCACTAAATCCCGGGGGAAAGGGTAACCCACCAACAATCCTAAAAAGGTGGGCCCTAACTCTAATCAAAAACCGACATCTAAGGGGCTGGGTCGTTCCTCCCAGACAAAACGAAGCAAAATTTCAGCCCAAATTTCCGGAGCAATACTCCTTCCACAACCCTTTTTTACCCCTGTTTCAAGGTTTGTTCAGCTGACCGGGGCCCACAGCTTCCCTATCGGGGTTTATAAAGGGAAGTTTTCCCAAGGGCCCAAAGGGGAACCTTTTCCCAATTAAGACAGTTCTGGCGAATCATTTGGTTAACAAAAAATGCCCACCCCCTTTGGGGGGCCCCTGAATAATACATAAAAATTTCCCCACTCACCCTGCCCCTTCCTTACCCGGGGAAACTTTGAGGGGAACCCCTAAAATACAGGGGGACATCCTTCCCCTAAAAGTCAAAAATTTTTCCTATTGCCTAAAAAAACCGGTCGGGAAACCATTTTTTGGGGGGGGTTTCCACATGGGGGGAAGGTATTGCAGGGACACAAAGGATTGGGGAATTTCTCTTGCTGTTTTTCCCTTTCAACCCCAAATTCCTGGACAGCGGGAAAAGGTCCTGAATCGGGCTTTTACCAGAGCTTCCCAGGGGGGTTCCCAATTGTGAGGGTACACCCCAAGTAAGGGTTCTTCAGCCTGTGATAATGCACGTCAAAGGGAGGTAAAAAGGGGAGCCCTAACGGGAAAGGGGCCCACTGTCCCTGCCTGCTTGACGTGCTGTGCAGGGGCAGACCCAAAACCCGGGGCAACAGCCCCGGGGGGGCGGGTTTAGAGTGCGGGGGCCTTTTTAAAGGGGGATGGAAAAGTCAACATCCAGGTCAAAAGCCAAACGGGAAAACGCCAACCACAAATCAAAAACCAAGAGGGTTAGACGTAAACAACCCGGGGTTTCCAAAACCCAACAAAAGGGGGTGTGATTTAAAAAAACCGTAAGAAAGGGCCCGGGTTCAAAAAACCAACCCGGGGAGGTAGGTAAAATTGGATGACAAAAAATAATTTTAAAATAGCACAAGAAAAAAAAAGGAGCCGGGGAAATACGCAGGCGCAGCACCCCAGCTAGCGGGGGGGTTTAAAGGGGAAATTCCCCGGGGATACCGCCCCTGTAGCTGATTGGGAAGGGGGCCCCCGGGCCCTTTCCCTTTGGGCCATTTGGGGGACACACCCCCTGTCGGGGGAGTGACGGGCCCCCTCTGTCACTCCCCAGGCGCCACAAAATGTGTACCAGGGTGGGGCCCGCTGACAGCTGAAAGAAAAAATTTGAAACCCTGCAACCGAGGGGCCGGGCCCAAGCCGTGACAGCTGCCTTTGGGCCCATAAGCAATAAGCATACAATGATGACCATAAGCCTTGTCACTTGTGCACATGGACTTCTCTCTTTGATATTTTATGGGGTTTTAAAATGGTAGGAAAAACAAATTTTGAAATTTTTTATTTTGGGGAACGTTTGCTAAAATTTTTCCCAAAAATTTTAAAGAAAAATTTTTTTCCAGTTTTGTTAAACCTTTATAAATATTTTTGGGTTTTTTTTTACCCCAACCCCAATTTTTTTAGAAGATGTTTTTCAATTTTTAAACGGCTCGTTTTTTTTTTAAAATTAGGGGGGAAAATTTTCCCACGGCAAGGGGGGTTACAGTGAGCCCTGCTCCCCCCCCAAACCCATGTTCCTGCCAACTTGGTAACTCCCCCTAAAGCACCCCCCAAACTGGGCAGCAGCCCCCAAAACGGGCTAGGGGGGGGTCCCGTCAGAAAAAATTGTCAAAAACCAGGTCAGCAAAAAAACGGGTAACGCAGGCCGAAAATTTAAAGGAAAACAGAAGGGAATCCCGGGAAAAAAGGGCAGGGGTCAAAAACAATCAAAAAAAAGGTCCCCAAAAATCAAAAGGGAAAATCCGGGGTCAAGGGAAAATGAGCCGAGGTCGGGAAACCAAAAAAAGAAAAAGTAACTAAATGCAGGTGAAAGGAAAACATAAACCTTTCAAAAGGGAAGCGGAAGGTTTTGAGGAGGTTTAAAATAGGGGTGTCGCACACTCCCCCGGTAGCGTTTGGGTTCGGTCCCCAGGCCCCCCCAAAATTGGCCTGGTAAACACACCCCTTTTTTTTCAGAGTGGGTGTAAAAGCTTCACTCCTGGACTCCCCAACCCAGACCCTTTTCCAGGGTGTGGAAAACGGGGCCAGGAAAATTTTAAATCAAGGGTGTTGCAACTGCCGGGTTTTATTTGAGCCCAGACAGAAAACACTTTCAACTTCCGATCTGTGTTCTATGTTCTGAATAAAATATGGCTACAAGAGATTTTCAAATTATTGCATTTTTTAATTCTTTACATTTTACACAGAAACCCTCTTTTTTTTGGGGAATGGGGTTTCAAAAAAGGCAGTGCCCCCTTTAAGGGGTCGTCACAGGTCCCAGACCAGACATTGAAGATGGCTTTAAAATCTTTAAAAAAAGCTTAATATGTCATATCAAAGGATTGTCAGTACAAAATATACTCTTTTTCAAATGTTGCCAGATAAATATTATCATTTTTTTAGGGCATCAACACACTGATTTTTGTTTTTTGTCCTCTGGAAACGGGCCCTTTCTGTCAATAAAAATTGGGAAAAGTTTTTGGGAAGTTTAAGTTTAGAATGTGACATCATAAATAAACTAAATATAAACATGCCCCTCGAATGCATTTCTTTTAAAGGAGGTTTCCTCATCGGCCCTTCTCAAAAAGGGCCTGCTCTTCACAGCCAGCCTTAGGCTATGTCTACACAGCACGGAATTCTTGTCATATTTCCGGTGGATTTAGTATGTAGAATCCGCCAAAAATCCGACAGTACACAGTCCTCATTTAACATCAATAAAAAAAAAAAACTTTTTTTGTTTGGGGAGTCTACACACATGGAATTTTTTAAAGACCGGTTTTTGAAATCCCCTGATGCTGGATCTTCCACAGGATTGTTGTTAGGTATTCAAGGTATGGGGCCGACGGCAAATCTGAAAACTGACCACAGTTTTTAGCACAAATCTGTGCCCAAAAACCGCGGGCCAGCAAAGTTAAAAAAGCCTTTGGGGAAATTAAAAATAGGTTCCAAGGAAAATCAGTGTATATCAGTATAGCACATTACAGCAAACCCGTAGGGGTTGGGGATATTGTTGAATTATGGTTAACTTTGATCCCTTTTCAAAATTCCCCAAAGAAGTCCCCGGTTTTTTAAAATGTAAATTTTTTCCCAAGAAAAGAAAAATTCCCATGGCATTTAGTGCAACCAAGGTTTTGATTTAAATTTTTCCAGGGAAACAAAAAATAATTGACATTTCGGGGCGCCCTTTATGAACGGGGCTCCCTTTCAAAAAGCGAAAGTAGAACATTCTAAAAGATGTATGAACAGACGTCCCCCAAAATTTTTTAAGCGCATAAGTCCCTTCGAAACCGTGTCAAAAAAATTTTTTTTTACGGGCCCAAAATTTTTGGGGGCGTTCTGGGTATGTTCGCACTACTTTAAGTAAAAAGTAGGCACTTTTTTATGTTTCCCTTTGACCCCAAAAATTTTTGGCGCAGAACAGTTAGAACAGCCAGATTGGGGGTAAAGGTGGTGCCTGAGCCAACTTGGGGGTTTTTGGGCTCTCCCATTTGCCCTGTATTTTATAAACCCTGCAAAAAAACGGGCCAATGAGGGAAAAGGGGGTGCCTGACCCGGGACTTGGGGTATTGTCCTAACCACTCCCCTGAATTTTTGGGAACCTGCAGAAGAACAACCAGGGAAAAGGGTTTGGTCCCTTTAAAGCCAAAACTTTTTGGGGTATTGGGGGCTCTACGCTGCCCCTGTTTTTAAATCCCTTTGAAAGAAAAACAGCCAAAATCGGGGTAATGGTGGGTGCCTGAGCCAAAATTTGTGTAATTGGCTCTACACGCCCTTTTATTTTATGCCCTGCAGAAAACAGCTAGACCGGGGAAAAGGTGGTCCCTTTACCCAAACCCTTTGTGATATGGGCTCTACACTCCCCCTTATGTATGACCGGAAGAAAAACCCAGCCAACCAGGTAAAGGGGGTTCCCTTTGAGCCCAGACTTGGGGGTATTGGCTCTACCCTCCCCCTTTGTATGTTTTTACCTGCAGAAAACAGCCAGACCGGGGGTAAAGGGGGTACCTAAATTTGTCATTTTGGGCCCTCTACACTGCCCTTTTATTTTAAGAACTGCAGAAAATCATCTACTCTGGCTTACTTGAAAAGCCTAATAATGACAGTTTACATTTTTTTTAGAAATGAAAGGAGAAAAAGAGATAAGATGATAAATCCGTGGGATGTGGATCTAATAAATAGTTTCATTAAGTAAGTTGTCATTGAACTACATGTTTGTTGACCCCAAGGGAATTTTTTCCTTGAAAACAGGGGCCCAAAACCAATTTACAAAAACTTCAAATTAAAAATGAGATAAAGAAGCTTTGATGTATTTCCCCCTCAAAGGTCCCCAAATCTCAAATTTGGGTTGTATCATTGAATTACATAGCATCTATTGCTTCCTTTTTAAATTTTTTTTAATTTCCTTTGAGCTTTAGAAATTAGAGAGATAATGGCATTTATAATAGAAGACATTGCTTTCAAATTGGTATCTGCCACTGAATGTATGTATAATGAATAGATATTTATTCTGCTCCATATCTCCCAGTATCAGTTCAAGGTTTCAGAAAATGCTAAAACTTTAATGTACAGTTATACAGGAGACTTGAGGCAATTGGTATGACTACCATCATAGCAGCCATGATGCCATGTGATTTTTTGGTCCGGTTCCCCCAGTATGTGCTACTTTGAACTGTATCTGTATCTTTAGGATGGGGATACAGTTGAAAACTATTGCAGTGCAGTCGCTGGCTCCCTACCCTGCCATTCACTCTCATGGGCCAAAGGATGATTTAACTCTTGGACCTTTTTTGAACCCCGGGTACGGATATCGGGTGACCTAATGGGGGGTTTTTCAATGACTTTGGGCTGAAAACAAAATTCCCCCATTTTTAATCCAATGTCCCCATGGGGCTCCCAATTGTGGGCCCTATGGGGAAGATGGTGCAGGTTCCCAAAAAGGGCAGGAAGAATTTGTGGCAACAGACAAAGGTTTTTTTTTCGGGCAATGGAACCAAAAGATAAAAACCCAGAGTTGAAAAACCATTTTTGGCTGTTTAAAAAGGGAAATCTGAAGAGTCATTATTACTTTATAAAGGTACAAAGGGGGAATTATTATTAAAAGGAACCCCAAGGGGGGTGTTATACCAAGTAAGAGCAAAAATGTGGTCATTATTACAAAATGGGGGGCACAAAGAGGTCATTATTGATGAGTGGAGATATAAAGGGGGAATTATTACTAAGAAGAAATCGAAAGGGGGCATTAATACCAAATTAGGGCACAAATGTGTTCATTATTAATAAATCAAAAGGTAAAAAAGGGGTCAGTATAATAAAGGGGAAAGGGCCCAAAAAAAGGGCTTTTTTTACAAAGGGTGGTGACAAAAAAAAGGGGGCATTTTTTTTTCCCCATTTATATTTTGCAAATTTCCAAAAATCCAAGCAAAATCCATATGGATTTTGCTTTTTTCTGTGATGTGGATTTTGAATATTCATCGGACAATGTCATGCCATAAAGCACTACTGCGCATATTCCTTTTCAAAAAGGTGGTACTTTTGATTTTCTACACAATGCGGGAAAACCCTCTATTTAAATTGAGGCCTTTAAACTAAATTTAGTCACGGCTGATGCTAAAAGGGGCACCTAAACCCCAGGGGTAAAATTTTGGGGTCCCTGGGGCCCCCCGGGTTGGAGTTGTTTTGGGGGCCCCCCACTATTTGACCTGTTTGGGGGGCCCAAACCTACACTATTTGGAAATGAACTGTACAGGGCCCTCCTAAAATTCGGGCTTTTGGTTTTTTTGGCCCTCTTTTTCTATTTTCCTTTGATTCTTTTTGGGGTTTTATATGCATTTAAAAAACAACTCCGGGGCTCCCAAAGGTTTCCAGGGGCCCATCAGGGTTTTCCCCAAATTTTCCCCTTTGATGGGGCCAGTCCAAGCCTGCCTAAACTAGATTTAAAAAAGAGGATAAATTAAGACTAGATCCAAAAAATATGTATAGGGAAAATATAAAGTTTTGCTCAAATTGGTCTTTCCTTTAGAATCCAGTCCTGGTTCTAGTTCCAAAGAATTTCTTTAGAACAATTTCCCCCAAACTGCACTAAATGGGCCCCATAACCTTAGGTATAAAAACAGCCCTTATAATAGGGGCCATTTGGGCGACAACCGGGAAAAAATTAATTAGCCCACTGAAATAAGTTTTCAATTTTCGGGGTTTTAAATTTGTCTTCGAATTTGGGAAAATAAACCTTTTGCGGGCAGTTTTTTTCGCGAAAATAGGGTTTTAAAAAGGGTTTTTCTAGTCATACATTATTTTTTACTTTTTTCACGAGGTCCCTACACGGTGGGTAAATCTGCGGGAGTAATCATTTCGGGGAGTTTGGTATCATTTGGGGGAAAGGGTTTTTACATCTGCCGGGGGAAGTTCTTTTTTGAGCCTCTTCACAGTTTCCCCAATCAAAAAAGAAAAATTTGGTTGTACTTTCTGGTGTTTTAATTTTGGGTTTAAAAAACAACAGATATTTGTAAATGGAAACGGGATGGGCCCCCATTTAACCCAAAAGGGGTTTTTAGGGGGCACCATTTGGTGTCCACCCAAAGCAAAATCTTGTTCAAAACCCTCGCAACAGGGTCCCCAAAACCCAAAAATTTCAACGGGGGATTGGAACCTTTTTCAAAACTCCGATGGATCATTAATTGACGGCATATTTTAGGCTATGCCATGACTCTAAGGCCCCGTTCACACGGCTTATTCCCGCCAGAATTCCCGACCCGGGTTTGGCGCTCGAAAATTTCCGGGCTTAAAAAAGGGGGCGGGGGGGTTTGCGGGGGGCGGGGCCCCCGGGCCCCATAGCCTGCCTTTTATCCAGGGGCCTTATTGCCCTAAAATTAAGGGGTTTGGCTTTTCACCCGAGCGGGGGAGGAAGGGCAAAATCCACTGTTCTCTATGAGAAACAGTGGATTCCCAAAATTTACTCCAAAGGATTGGGGGCCGTACTGCAGGGCGAAACCCGGGCGCAGGGGTCCCGGGGGCCAATCCACGGCAAATAAGCCGTGGGGAACAGGGCCCTTTAACACCTATAAAATACCAAAGGTATACATAAAAAGTTACCATTTTGACCAAAAAAAAAGTAAAATAACACCTATCAGAAAAATGGCCCTACAAAAATTTTGATTAAAAAATTTGCAATGCTTTATTAAATAAACAAAATACATAAAAATATATATTAAAAAGTGAAAATTGGTATTTACAAAAAAACCTGACCAGGAAATTCAACCACCCTAAATAAAAAACAATACAATAAAAAAAAAGAGTATCTCTACTTTTATTGATAATAAATTTTTAAACATTGAAACCCAAAATTGAAATTACAAGAAACAGTAATAGACCCGATTTAAAATTAAAGAGGACAAATATCCCAAAATCAGAAAACCAAAAATTTGGGAAAGTTTGGAGGGGAAGGGTGACTTTTTATGTAATAGCAATACGGGGACTTCCGGTTCCGGCGCCCCCCAATGGAATGAGCAAGTAAGGAGGAGCTCCCGACGACAATATAATAAACGCAAGCTAAAACCCGGAAAACGGACGCCTGGCCGAGAACAGAAGAACCCCAAACCCCTCGCGGAACCCCGGAAAGAGGGGTTTTTTTTGGGAAAAACCGGAGGGGAAAGACGGGAGTGTGGGGGGAAGCGCTCCATAACCTACCCCGGGCCCAGCACCCGGAACACCCCCCGGCCCCTTGTGCCCCACGCAAACCCCCGGCCCTTAAAAGGGCCCCGACCCACCCCGCCTCCAGACGAGTAGAAAGTTTTCCAGGAAAAGGGTTTTTTGGGGTACTTACCTTTGACGGTAAGGCCCTTCCCTGCCCCCTCCCGGCTTGGTTTCCCGCATGAAAGCGCCTGGGAAAATTGTTTTTCGGCCGAGCCCCCCGGGCGGTGGGCCCCAACTGGGGGGGCCGCCTCCCCCCTCGCCCTTCATACCCGCATAACCGGGGACAGGGCCCAAACCGGAGCTCACATTGTCATCCTTCCGTTGCGAGGCCCGGAGGTTCAACGGGGCTCACACCAAAACCCAGGGGTGTTTACCCCAAGCAAAAATAGCCTCCTATCCGCAACCCGGGGCCCTGCAGAGAAAAACCCGGGGAAAATCCCCATCCCATCAACCTTTTGTGACTCCCGGCAACGGCCATTTTTAATAGGCGCACGGAAAAAAAAACGCCCCAAAGGAAATTTGGGGGCACCAACCACCCCAAGGAAAAACCTACCAGGGCCCTTTGGGGCTGGCCGGGGGGGAACACAACCAGAGGGTAAATCCCCCCCAAACCACTTTTTTTACATATCACAAAAGGGGCGGTGATACTGTAAAAATTTATTTTCCCAATGCAGACGGGGTGATTCCCCAGTAAAAAACCACCAGAGCTTTTCCCACTAGAGCCCAAAGCCTCCTTAAAGGCCCCCAAACCAAAAAATCCGTGTTTTCCCAAACACCCAAACCCTTTGGGGGAAAACCCCCGTTATTTTTCAAAAACCGAAAAACTGCAGATACGCCCCCCCAACAGCAACTTTTTTGGGTCCACAACCTGGGGAAATATATTTATGGGTAAACCCGGGAACAGCGAAGTTTTTTTCCGGGATTTTTTGGAATCCCTAAAAGCAGAAAAACAAAAAACTTTTTACTCTCCCCCCTTTCTTTTAAAACCGCTCTAAACACAGCCTAGCAAACCACCTATCCCAAAAGACAAAACCGGGGCATACCCGCCCGGGACTCCCTACCTGTCAAAAAGGGAAAAGAAAAAAAAAAAATTCCTGATCTCCCAAAGACCCAAAAACTTGAAACATAAGCTATTGTAGTTTTTGGGAAAAAAATACCCCCAAAAAAAGGGGGCGCCCAAAAAAACAAATCATCCTTTTAAGGGGGGGACAAACCCAGGCATCAAAACCCACCTACCCTTTCACATCTTGCAAACTTTTCGGAAACCCTCTGAGGGGGGCTTCTCTCTATCAACGCTGATTGGGAACAACAAAACCCCAAAAGGAATATTTACCCCCCCCCAAGGATCTTAACTCCCCCAACCCTTTTTCCCTTTAGAAACTGGAAACCCGCCCCAAGCGCCACTCATTTAAGGGAGCTGACCCCCACCCACCGGTTTTTTTAAAAATCCATTGCCCGGGGGAGGTCGCTAAACAAATTTCTGCGGACCTGCAAACTTCACTAAGGCATAAAGTGGCAAAGGAAAGGGGGGGCCCCAAATCAAGGCAGACATAAAAGTTTTAAAAACTGAAAGAAGATGAACTGACCTTAAAAATTTCAAACCCAAAATTAATTTGCAGTTAATCCCCCCGCACCCAAATTAAGGAAACCTACTCCTTTAAAACCAGGGGCTAGCCGACAAACAAAAGAATTTGGAAAATAGTTCACATCTAAAAACCTCCCAATCTTAGGTTTTTTCCAAATCAAAAACCCCCAAAAAAAATTTTGGAAAAGCAAAGTTGAAAGTAAAACAAACCGAAAGAAATTGGGCCCCCCTCGCATTCCTTCCCAAAGTCGAACTTCTAAAATTTCGCCAAAGGCCCGGGTTTTCTCAAGACGGCACTAGCCCGGCTGGGGAAGAACAAAAATCCTAAAGGCCCTTTAAAAGGAAAAGGCCACTACAAGTAATCGTGAAATATCTAAAATTTTCCCGGAACCCCAAAGGGGCAGTCCAAAAGGTGTTAAAAATTTTTTAATTTTCAGAACCCAAAATTTTTAAAGGTCGGAAGATACTCTTTTTCGGGGATTTTTCCCTGCTGGGGGGCCAAAGAAATTAGGCGGCTTTCTCACCGTTTGTTCCCCAAACTCTTCAATAACAGATAAAATTTTGCTTTTGGCGTATCCGGCTATCCATAAAACCCTTTCATGGGAAAAGGGGAAACTTTTCCCCCTTTCCAAAGACACCGGTTTTGAGGCTAAAGAATACCTTAAAAGGGGAAACAACCACACCCCACCCCAAAACCCCCTCGCTATCAGTTTTTTTTACCGCTCTCCTCCCCCATCTGGTTTTTAAACCCCCCCACCCTCCCGGGAATGACCCCCAAAACCCCAGACGAAAAACCCCCAATCAAATTCATCCACCCCGGGCCCGGTTTTTTACCCCCCAAAGGCAACGGCGTGAGAAAAGTCATCTAAATGATCACTTGAAATCCCCTACTAACTAAAAAGAGGAAATTCTTTTGGCCCGGGGGGGTTTAACTGGATGCAACACCCATGTTTCAGAAAACGGGGGGGACTGGGAAGAAGGGTGTTGAAAACCTTTTAAATTTTTAAAAGAATTTCCCTTGCTAAGCTGAGTCACCACAATAACCAATTTTGGGGGACTAAAAACAAACTCTTTAATTGTGTTAAGGGACTAAACCTGCCTTTATTTAGAGCATTGCAAAACTTTAGGCTTTAAAAATCCCAAATTTGGGATTTTAACCCCGGGGTTTGGACTGGGCCTTGGGGCCGCCCAAACGCGTTTTGTAGCTAACCCCCCGGGGTACCTAAATGGGTTTTTCCGGGCCCCTTCCCGGGGCCCAAAGTTAATTTTTAACCAAATTTGGGAAATTTGCCCCATTTAATT
This sequence comes from Phyllomedusa bahiana, assembly GCA_025379985.1. Taxonomy (NCBI): domain Eukaryota; kingdom Metazoa; phylum Chordata; class Amphibia; order Anura; family Hylidae; genus Phyllomedusa; species Phyllomedusa bahiana. Next base: position 43,501 of record JAODAL010025017.1, read on the forward strand.
TAATTTTAAAGTTAATGTTGCACCCTCTTCAGGGGTCCAAAAGGGTTTGTTTGGAGGGGGCGGGGGTTGCCCCAAAACAAAAAATTGGGGGTTTAAATTTTTGTTTATTATCGAGAAAATTGAGACATTTACGGCCTTTTTTATTTTTATCTATCTGTTGCTCGGAAAAAACTCCAAAAAAATTGCTTGAGGGTATAAGTGTTTAAATGAAAGGAACCATGGTTCTTATTCCATGAAGGAAAAAAGTGAATTTAAATTTGCACAAAAAAACTGGTTTGTTTATGGATCCAAATATCCTCTTCAGGGTGCCAGAGGCCAAATCAGCCTTAGGATGGTTTTTTATTTTTTAAGTTTATTAAATTTTTCCCCGCCATTTGTAGCCATTTTTCCAGCCCAAATCTACCCCAAATTTTAATAAAATTTAAATTTTAAAAGAACTTTAAAAGGGTTTTACGTTTCTCCAATTTAAACCCAAAAGGGTTCAAAGGGGCCCCTAAAGCGCCTAAAAGGCGGATATCCCTTTTTTGGGGCAAGAAAACGCATCTCTCAAAAAAAAGTTTTTTATCAGGATAAAGGATTTGGGTAGGGCAGGTACTAAGCTCCCAGCAGTCAAACCACAAAGGGGTGTTCCTTTTAAAAATTAGAAAACACCTTAAGGACAATGGAACAACATAAACAGGACTCTAAAGGCAGGTGATTAATGAAAAATTAGAATTTCAAAAGAGCTTTATTTCCTTCCACAAAAAAAATGTGACCCAATGGGGGGGGGGAAAGGGGAATTTCCTTCAAAACATCTTAAAACCAAAGATCCTTAGTGATGACGGCAAAATTTATAAGGGTTTTGCAGGAGATTTCCCAATCCATTTATGTCTAATATACAGACACCCAAAAGAGGGGATTGGCATCAACCCCAAACCCCCCAAAAAAAGAAACCCAATCTAGCCGGGGGTTTCACCCCAAAATTTTAGTCTGCTAACCCATTAGGACACTCAACCCCGGAAGGCAGGGATTTTTTGGGTTTTATTCTCAATCCCCACAGTTTGGGGTTTCCTAGACTGGACTATAGTTTTTATCAAACATAACTTCTGTAAAATTTTGGGCCCAGAAGAAAAGATTGAGGACATTATCATCTCTGATCACTTTTTCCCAATCTCGAAAACTCTGCTAGACAGAAAACCACCCAAGAGGTCTAAAATTTTATAGGGAAATTTCCATTTTACCTTCCCAAAAGAGGAAACTTTCTGAAAGCCCCCGGGCGGGGTTTGGTGGCAGGAATATCACTACAATAATGAGGCCCATCTAACCCCCCCGAAACAAATATTTGGGAAACACAGCAAAAAGCCGAATTGGGGGGGGGAAAAATAAGGCAAAAACCACCCAAATTTAAAAAAAAACCCTAAAGGAGAAAATTGAACCATTGGCGGAGAGTTCAGGATTCCTACGACTTTTTTCCCAATTTTGCCCGTAGACACGAACAAAAGGGCGCGGGGGTTATTAGTTTAAACACAATTTTACAAACCGGGTTTTGAAAAAAAGGGGAAACCCCAACAATTTAAACCAAACAAGAACCCCACATTATTCCCTTTTATGGTAATAAACCCCGGGAAGGCTCCTAGCAAAAAATTTTGCCAAGGGACCTCCCCCCCCCAGCCTAGTCCCAAACTTGAAAGATTCTTCGGGAATCCATAAAAAAAAAAGGGGGAAGAGTTATTTAAAAATCCTGGGGGTTCTTATTACAAAAAATCTATATACAATGAAAAAACTTGACAAATATTCCTCTAAAACAGTGGTTTAAAAACAATGTTAATATACCGGGTCTATCTGAAGAAGAGGGGGGCCTCCGGGGTTTCCCTCCAATCACAGCCCCCCCCTAAATCAAAGCAGCAAACTTAAAGTCAAAAACAAAAAAATCCCCGGGCCCCCAAAGGGTTTTAAACAATTTAATTTTTCAAAGCACTAAAAGCCCAAGTCTAAACCAATACTCCTAAAAACCAAACAATTCCCCTCCCTTTCGAAGGAGCTCAGATTCCAGCTCTTATGAACACAGCTCATATTAAAATAATTCCCAAGGCGGGAAAAGACCCCACGCAACCAGCCTCATATCGTCCCATCTCCCTAATCAATGTTGACCTGAAACTACTTGCTAAAATTATGGCAGATAACCTAGCCCCCATTTTATCCCCAAAAATCATTGTGGGGGACCCCAAAAAAGCTTTGTTTAGGGGAGGGCCGGGGGTAACTAAAAATAAGAAAAGTTCTTTTAATCTTAGGGCGAGGTCAATAAAAAATCCCCCGAAACCATCCAAACTCGGGGCCGGTAACCAACGATGCCGAGAAAGCATTTGACATTGTTGGGGCTGGGGGTGGCTTTAAAACTCCTGGATAAGATAAGAAATCTTTGGGGCCCTTTCCGAACGTTCTTGAGAGCCCCATAAATGCAATTCCCCCCAAGGGCCCGGGTAAAATTTTCCCAAGGGTTTATCTCAAATCCCCCTTTGTCCTCCAAAATGGGACAAGACAAGGGTGGGCCCCCCCTTCCCCCAAAACCTTTTTAACCGGCAATTGAACCCCTACTAAATTTTTTACCACAACCACTACTTTTTAAGGCATTAATAAAAATCTCAAGAATTAAATGCGGGGCCCCATTTGCCCGATGACATTTATCTTTTTTTGTTAAAAAACCCTGAGCGAGACCCACCCTCCCTCTTTCATGAATCTGCCTCCTTTTAGAGCTATTCAGATTCCCCGGGGAATTAGAAAAGTCTGAAAAATTGCGCCTCTCTTCCAAAGCGAAAGGCCTTTTTCCCCTTTGGGTCCTTGGGGAAAACCCCCCTTTCAATAGCCCCACTCGAATAAATTTCTAGGTTTTCCATATAGGGCGAGACCCCTGCTTCAAAATATAATCAAAAATACCCCCCCCCCTTTAAATTTTAAAAATTATAAGAGAAAAAGAATTGAAGGTCTAACCTCCCCCCTTTTCACTCTTTTCCCAGCCCAAACCCGGGCCATATATTTAGTTTTTCTAAACTTCTATAAACCCCCCCCCCCAAACCATTCCCTACTATAAAAAAACTCTGACGTAAAAAATTAAACCAAACAAACTTTATTTTAAAATTCATTTGGGCCCAAAAAACGGTTCCCAGGGGTTTTAATTTAAAAAACCATGCTTTTCCTTAAACGCTAGGAGGGAAACCAAAATTTTCCTGGGCATTCGAAAATAAAATCCAAACGTGCAATCTGGGGGGCATTGCCTAATTGGGGTTTAAAAAAAACCTCCCCTACTATTCAAATACAGGGCTTTTTAAGCCCTAGGTGGGCTGCCCATGGAGCCTGCCAGCGTTTTATTACACACCAACCAAAAATGCCCCCCATCCCCCGGGAAATTAACATTTGTCCCCCTCTTTGAAAGACAAATATTTCTACCTTGGGAAACATGCCGGAAAAAAATTTTGGGCTTTCCCCCCTACCATTAGCAAAAACTTTCCCCTATAGGGGGATCCTGGGAAAAACCACAGGGGGTTTTTCCAACTTTTCACTTGCGCCAAATTGGAAGCATTTTGGGAATACATAATGTCGCCACTTTACCGTTCCCCAGACAAATGAACTTTTCCTTCTCCCCAAACGGGGTTAAACCCCCCCCAAAATAAAACTCCCCAACCGCATTTCCTGAAACCTATGGCCAGGGGTTTTGTAAAAACCTGAAGTCCAAGGGAAAAATCAGCAGAACGGAAAGCCTTCCAATTTTCTTTTGATGAGCGCTACCCCCCCTTTTTAAGCCGACACTCTATTGGGGGATTTTTAAAAGCAGGGCTTAGGAAATCAGTCATTTTTTGGTCAAGGGGGCAACATTAAATTTCCCCGTTTGGGGGAAGGGTTTCCAAAATCGGAACCAACCTCAAATTAAACTTTAAGATTTTGGGACAAGGTAAACAAAAGCAGTTAAAAAAGTGAAAAGGGAGAGAAAAACCCACTTTCCGCTTTTTACATCGGCGATATACGGCTTCAACATACCGCCTCCCCTCCCAGGGTCCACATCGCAAAGTAGCTTTTCCCCCAAAAGTACCCCGCCAAAAACTGACTTTATTTCCCTGGACTCCCCGGACATGTCCAACCTCAATTGTTCTTTTGGGGAAAACTCCGTTTTAGTTTATAAAAGCAAAGATTTTGGGGCATCTCTGGGCCCCCTATCAAACCCCAAAAAACCTTTCTATTTCCCGTTCTCCCGGGGTTTGGTTAAAAAATGTTAACCTTTCTTCACCAAACATTCCACAGCAAAGAGAAACCCCGCCCGGAAACATTGGCTTTAACGGATAGGATTCCAAATAGGGGAATTAAATTTCACAGGTTTTTGGGACTATTTTTAAAATTTTGGGGCGGAGAGAGGGTGGAACTTGCAAAAGAAACCCAACAAACGCCTTCTTCAAGGGAATGGTCCCCCTTGGCATTGAAAATTTCTTGAATAAGGCAGAGGGTTTTACCAAAAAATTTGGGAACTCCCCTTTTAACAATTTTTTTACTTGGGGGGAACAAGGGCGAGCTTTTCGGGGGGGTTTTTGGGGAAAAATGAAGATAGATCAATCCAGAAACGCCTTAAAAAAGCAAATTTTGGTATCCCAGTCATATTAACCTAACTTGGGGTTGGTAATTATTGCCCCCCTAAAAAAAACCCGGCACCCTGCTTTTAATTTTTATCCTTTAGTATCACCATAACACACAAAAACAAAAATGAAACCCGGAATAAAAAAGGGTTAATAAACTCATTTCAAAGACTAATTTTATCCTCTTTTCACTGGTGGAAGTTTTGTTTTTAAAAAATTTTTGTTTTCATGAAAAGCTAAATTGTTAAAATTTCAAATATTTTTTAATTATTGTCTGTGCGAGTCTTATGAACCCTTTCAAACACCACTGCTTGGGTTTTACTTATTATAAATTTACATTTCCTTTTCCCCCCCTAGTTTACAGGAATTTAGAGGGCTGTAATTTGGGGGTTACCTGATGTGGCGTGTTTAAAACCAGATGGAAAGGTGTAACTAATCAGACAGAAATGTCCTACTGTTTATTGTCTATTGATTATTTTATTGTTTATCACTGATGACAAAACCTTAATAAACATATGTTTAAAAAAATAGCAATACTGTTTCTATGTAATAGCAATTGGGTGCAAGCTTTAAAAATTTGTTAACAATAATTTTTAGAGATACTCTTTTTCCTTAAAAAAATTTTATTATATTTTTGAAAAGGTTGAAAGCATGGTTAGGGTTTTTTTTGTATTAAAAAATTGGTTTTTTTTTTTTAATCTATATTTTTTTTGTATTTTGTGTAATTTTAAAAAAGCATTACAATTTTTTTTAATCAAAATTTTAGTGGGGACCATTTTTTGTAGGTGGTGTTTCCATGATTTTTAGGGGGAAATTTTTTCAGTAACACAGGTACGATGTTGCCACAAGTTTTGCACTCCATTCCTAGACCATTTAGACTCATGGAAAGCTGTGTATTGAATTTAGATTTTTTTACCACTTTGTTGCATAAATGACTATAATGTTTTGTGTTACACCGTCTCCTTTCACAATGCTTGATCAACAACATATGCAGTCGCCTCCCCATGGAGTGGTAATTGCTTCTCAGATAACATTTTCTACAGTAGCATAATAAAAAGTAATTATTCCACCCAAGAACCTTGCATTGCCACCGAGCATGGTAAGTGTCTGGCTGACGAATGTTGGATTAGTGCTTTGTGTTATATCTTTGAAACACAGCCTTAATTCCCGGCTGGTCAGATTGCCTGGAATCAAGTTCATTAGATTCCAGTTTAATTAAAATGCAGCTGTTTGAATTCTTATTTTAAATTTTAAAAATTGCGAACATGGATAGACGACTCTGTCGTTTCCCAAAGAAATTTTGATTGCCACTGGGAATATTCCAGCTTGCTGAAAATTATCATTCCCCTCATTTCTCTAAATGAGACCATTTTTTTATCAAGTAATCTTACCGTACTAAAGTAAAAAAAAAAAAATCTCTTTTTATTTTCTTCTATTAAGATCATTTACTAGAAACTTTAGAAACGTAAAAAACTTGTAGAAAAACTATGCAAACAAGAATAACATTTAGATTTACTATATTGCAATGCACTTAAATGCATTTAACATTTTTATTTAAATGGGATTTGTGATGAAACTACTTCTAGGCAAGCTACAAGCCGATGAGCTCAGAGAGTGGAGATGGCCATGCTTGTGGCTGTCCTTCCTAGCCAAGGACACTGATTTGGCAACATTTAGACCAGCAGAGGGGAGCAGTGCAGAAGTGTGCTCATGACCCCTTTAACCCCTTAAGGACAGTATTTTTTTTGGTCAATACGTTCATTTTTTCCTTCTCGCCTTCCCAGAACCATAACTTTTTTTTATATTTCCTTCAACATAGACATAGGAGGGCTTTTATTTTGGGGGACAAGATGTACTTTCTAATGGTGTCACTGTAGTATATAATATACTGGGAAATGTCCAAAAAATGTCCAAGTTTGTCAAAATATGACAATTGTGGCATGTTTGCTGGGGTTTTGTTTTTACACCATTCACTCTTTGACATAAATTATGTATTATCTGTATTTTGTATTTTGCAGGTTGATATGATTCTGAGTTTTCATTATGTTCTAGTGCCGTAAAAAATACAAACATTTTCCATTTTTGAAATTTGTGCCGAATCCACCTTTTTATGTGACCAATAACTTTTTGGTTCTTCCACCTATGGACCTAAGTGATGGTGCAGTTTTTGCAAGCTGAAGTGTACTTTTTATTGGTACCTTTTTGGGATAGATGCAACTTTTCTTATCGCTTTAATTCCAATTATTAAGGGACGTGAAATGACCAAAAAAAAACACTTTTGGCATTTGGAAAGTTTTTTCTTCTACAGTGTTCAGAATACAGGAGAAATTATGGCATATTTTAATAGATCAGACTTTTTCAGATGCAGCGATACCAATTATGTGTAACTTTTTCATTATTTATTTATTTTTAATTGTAAAATGGCAAAAAGGGGTGATTTGAACTTTAATTTTTTTTTTTTACACTTTTAAACATTTTCTTTTCTTTTTTTACTTATACTTTAAGTAGATGCTTGACCACTAGGGGATACGATCGTTAGTACAGCCTTTTGCATTGTATAGACAATTCAAAAGGGTGTTGAGACATGGTGGTTTTACTATTTCCTGCCTAGGACAGGAAGTGGTAAAATGGGAAGCCTGGCAGTGATTTTTTGATAAACACTTGGTAACACCAGCAACATTTTATAGGCGCAGCAATTACTTTCTGGTTAATGGAAGCTCCTAAAACTTCCTTCAATTCAGTTAGTAGTGACAGTAGCAGATAATAATTTCAACTAGTAGCAAAAATTTATTACAAGTCTTAAACATAAAAAAACAAACCCAAAGACTCCATTGAATAAAGTAACGGAAAAATTACTGGGGGATAAAAAACCCCTGATATCCCAAAATAATTACAAAACACAAACCACAGAAGGGGTAAAAAATCAGGAAAAGACAAAAAAACTATAGGCAATTAAAAAAACTTGGGGGGAATTTAAAATCGTTAGGAACATGTAAAAAAAAAAACATAGCCCCCCAAAGGCCTAGCATACCTTTTGCCCCGGCCGAACTAGAAACCCGAGGTTATGAAAAGGGGGGAAACGGGAAGCCCCGCTCATTTTAAAAGATTTATGAGATTTTTAATGAAGAGAAAATTATTTTGGAAAGATAAAAAAAAACTCTGAAAGAGACAGCAGAAAAAATCTTAAAATTTAAGGGGACCCAAATTTCAATAAAAAAGAAAAAGAATTACGAAAGTTTAGACAATTTGCAGCACACTTGAAAAAAAGAAAACATCACCAGTTTGTTAGAGTCTGTGTGAATTTCGTGAGAATGGGCATTTTAATTTGAAAATAGAGCCCCCTCAATACCAACTCTGTTATAACCAGTCCCCCCGGGATATGATCAATCTGATACAGACTCTAGAGGGGGTCAAAATAAAACTTTCATTAGATCCCCACATCGCACAGATTTTTTCTGAAAAAAGATCTAGTGGCAACCAAACAAGAACCAAAGGAAAAAGGAAGAGGGAGGGGAAACTGCAAAATCTAAAACAGAATATTACATCTTCTGCACAATCTATGATCTCTGTTCCGGTATCTGGTCCAGACCTCTCAGAGTACCCACAAATAAGGGAAGTCCAACAAAAAATTTTCAGGTCCATCTGCCTCTTTTTTAGAAAAATTTGAAGGGGACAAATAGATTAATTCTAACAAATCATTGATTGAAGTGGTGACAAAGATTATAAATTTGTCGGATGGTTTTTTGATGATTCTGAAAATCCGCTTGAGGAGGGGTTTTTTTTTCTTTTGCCTAAAGCCCCTTAATACTTTTGAGTGGATAAAAGATATCCACTTTTTGCAAAAGGTTGAAATGGAAAAAAATTTTAATCAAAGAGCAAATGAGAATGTAGGGACTGGATTGAAAAAAGGGACTAGGGGGAGTTGGGTGGGGGGGCTAGGGGAGGATAATAAAAAAGTGATCTCGGGGCCCCCTTTTCCCCATGGCAAAATATAAAAATTTTCCCAAATTTTAGGATGCTTTTTTCTGTTGTCGAGGTTGTGATGGTTTGGAAGATTAAAGTGGGGGGGTACTAATATACTTAATTCCGAAATGAATTAGGCCTAAGAATTGAGAAAGAACACAATTTCTTGTCTTTAAAAGGCATTGAAAAAAGGGGTTTTGTTATTTTTCACTAGATTATAAGAAAAAGTTATGTGATCTTGAATGATACACAAGGGTAGGAAATACTTGGTTGCCCCCAAACAACATTTTTTGGGTGAACTTAAATAACCCTTGGAGGCACATCTTTAAAATTATTGAACTAATGAATACCAATTTATTTCCCTAAGTACCAGCTATCCCTTTTTTATGGCCTTCCCAAGGTGCAAAAAGGGGTTTATCCCTTTAAAAGCAGACCTACATTCCGGTATGGGAAAACTTCCCCAAAATATCGTCTAAGTGGACAGATTTTGGATCCTTTGTCATTCTCTCCCTCATATATTAAGGTACAACAGATCTTCTATTGAAACTTGGGATTTGGGGTATTGGTGTTTTTTGGTCTTTTCCCTTTGATTTGAGGCTCTGTATGCCCATTCCTCACGAAAAAGGACTAGAGGCCTTGGGTACTATTTGTCGATGAGAAGTATTCACCTCGGGCTCTAATGACCTCTTTTCTTGGGTTGTTTTCATTTTATTTTAACACACAATTATTTTAAATTTGACGGGAATTTCTTCCACCAGTCAGGGGCACGGCTATGGGGAGCCCGGTTGCCCCTATTTTCCAACCTGCCCTGGGCTGGTGGGAGAGTACGTCGTTTTTCCGACAAAATAAGACATATTGGAGAACGTGGTGTATTGGGGGCAGATACATTAGACATCATCATACTCTGGACGGGATTAAAGTTTCTTTTGTTCTTTTTGGGTGACTCAATATCAATGAAAAGGTCTGAGGTTCCCCCATGGATAGACTCCTCGGAACTTTTTTTTTTGGTTTTAAAAAAATCATAAGGGTGCCAATGGTGCTCTAAAACACCACGCCCATCAAAAGACTACAGCGGGCAACGTCTATTGGATGGGAAAGTGTCCCCCGGTTTGTTAAACGTGGTACCCCTAAGGGCCCAGTACACCCCAAATACGTAAAAAAAAAAACTTCAATAGAAGCAGATGCACTAAAAAGAAGGGTTTCTGCAACGGGGGCCTAAAAACCCTTTCAGAAGCCAAAAAACTATCCCCGGGATAAATAAAAAATCCTTTTTTAAAAAAACGTGGGTGGAGCCTTCACATGACATTGTTAGAATTTTGGGAACCCTTTATAGTCCCGCCACATTTTTGTGTTTAAAATTAATAACTTTTGGCCCCCCAAAGCGGATTCAATTTTTTCAGTTTTTATTAAACCACGTCCTGCACACCTTTAGAAAGGGCAAGTATTGGAGATTGTTGGAAAATTACCACTTTTCTCCCCTAGGTCTCAAAAACTTGGTTGCATCAAGGATGGGGGGTACTTTCAGATGTGGGGGGTAAGGGTTTTTCCTTCATTAATGTCTCAAAGAAATTTTTAGATGCATTTATCGGGGTAGTTTTTTCAGAGGATTATGCTAATTGCAAAACAAGGGCAAGTTTATCGGTTCATGTAGTTTCCCTTGTGTATATTGGAAAGACTAAAAAAAGTGAAATTTTAAAATCGCATTTGGAAAAGTGGAGATATAAAACCCCAAAGTGAACTTGGGGCATCACTGAATTCCTACATAGGGCAACCCCTTTTGATTGTCTTTTTCAATTTTGAGGGTTTTAAAATCACATGAGAGGGGGGTTACCGCAAAAAACTCCAGCGTGAAGACGCTGGATTACCTTTGAAACTCTTAAACCAGAAGGTTCAACTACTATTACATTTACTTTATTTATTTAGTATTTGGGTTCGGGATTTATTAAAATATTTTTTTACATAATTTTCACCAATTAAATTATGTTTTCTTTCATTTGCTAATCGGGATTTTTTTTGGGTGACACAGTAATAATTTTGTATTTTTAATTTCCCCTTTTTGCGATGTCCTTAGTCCTTTTAGGTTTAAATTTTACAGAAAAGGTAAAAAATCAATATGTTATATACAGGATGACATTTTAGTATGCCCCGCAGCTTTTAAAAAATTGCTCTTTTTTTTACCATTATTATCCCCTTTTTCTTTGGGGGGTTATTGCAATCTACTATACAGCATTTGTGTTTTTTTTTGGTATTCCTTGTCTCTGAGGGGAGTGCCGCCCGGGCGGGCATGGCAACACTTTACTCCTTACCTTTTCTGTTTTAAATTTTCACACCCGCGGGATTCTTCCCGCGCGCATGTGCAGTAAGACATTTTGTACTACGGCTTTAAGTATTGTTCGGGTTTTTTCCTGGTGCTGTGTGTTTCACATGGTTGCTATGGCGGGCCCAAAATCCCGAGCTTTCCCCCGGGCATGCGCAACAATCTTTTGAGACGCCCAAAAAAAAATGCTTTTTGTTTATCAATGGAAGGACATTGTAAGTATTATCAATTAGGGTACATTTAAAACTGTTCTGTGTCTTGTTCACTTTTCTACCACTATTTGACCTTTCCCTTTTGTACGTGGACACGGATCCTGGGACATTATTTAGGACTTGCTTTTCTTCATGAATATCACGGGGGGGAGAGTTTTCAAATGTATTGTGGGGGAATTTTTTGTTTTTTTACACCCCCGATGAAAATCAGGAATTCTTTAGGGGCCCCGGGGTTTGGTGTTCGGGGGTTAACCTCCTTTTTGTTGGTAGGAAGGAAGCATACCTTTTTTCCCTTTTGGAAAATTTAAAGGGGCTTTTGTGTCCGGATCCCCCACATTTTTTTCATCCAGCTCATTGCCTTAGTGTTTGATGGGGTTTATTTATCTTGCATTTGGAATTATTTGATACAATGGCTGTACCCTTAAGCAAAATTTTTTAGATATTACTGTTCCAGTATATTTTTGTCTTTGGGGGTTTTCCGGGGTTTTGTGTCCCATACACCTTCATTTTTTTCATCCGCATTATTGCCCCATTTGTTGATGGGGTTGAGTATATCTAACATTAACACTATAAATTTATATTTCTTTTAATTAGTACTTTTTTTAGCTGTTTTTGTAGGGGGAGGGGGTAGGAGGTACGTGTTTGGGGACGCCCTTACAGGGGGATTCTCCATCAATTTGGTTAGGCAGTATTTAAGTGGTAGGGATGTCTTTTTTGGGAGTAGTATATAATTTTGTGTATCTAATGAAAAATTAATAAAAGTTAAGTTTTACATTTTTCCTAAGTCTTAAACATGTAAAATTTTTAAAATATTACAACTTGTTACTGCGGTTTCGTAGTGGGACACATCAAAGTAAGCGGGAACGTACGACAAACCCTTCATGATTAAACAATGCCCCGGCCCCTTCATCTTTGGGCGCATGTGGGGAGACGGTGGCATTTCGCAGGGCATACGCAATGTTTTGGGAGAGAACCTCCCCCTTTCTGCACTATTCAGAAACAGAAGGAACTCTAAATTCCATTCTTTAAACATTGAACATAATATATCTAGGCCAATATCATTTAAACATACTCCATACTGCAGAAAAGACTGCTATTTTCCCACGGGGTTTTCTCACCATGGAGTTTCACAGAGCCACAGCCAGCTTGAGACTCACACTTCCAGGTCAGGCTGTGGGTGGGTCTATAGCAGTTATTGGCATATCAGGTTTGCTGTTCCTAGCTGAGCCTGTTACATTGAAATAACTGCAGGAGACTACAGAGTTCTAAGGAGTGAGAACATGTCCTTATCGTAAACAAACAAAGCTCCGTTCCTACAGATGACATATAGCGGGGAATGAAATTACTATGGTCGGACAACAGCTTGCAGCAAATTAGATGAGAGAGGAAAAAGAGATTGTCGATAATCAAGAAAAACTCTCAACAAAACAAAATAAAAAAACAATGCAATAGGGGCGTGGCCTAGCCAGGAATGTGAGTGGACGTACTCGGTGAGAGCTCCTGATCAGACCTCCAAAGAAGGGGCACACAAAAACAAGCCTTAGAAGACCCAGATCCGCTCACGGACCTTCTGATCAGCACCTACTAGCTGCAGGAACATTTTGAGACCCTCCAGAGCGATTCCGTGCACCACAGCGGCGGAGCGGGAGCGAGGCCTGTACGGGCAGCGAGACAACCCAGACAGCGGTGATGATTTCCCGCTGGTTCACAGCGCTGGAAGGGGAAGCGGCGAGGGATTCACCTGACTGTACGTCGCCGGCACCTGAAGAAACCTCCGCGCTCTATTACATCTCGGCCCCGGGATCCGAGGGTACTGCTTCGCAGGGATCGTTTGGCGCAGCAGAGGAGACCGGCCTGCAGGTACAGCGCACGGCGCATTTGTGGCACACTGCCCTATTACGTGTGGCCGTAGCGCCAAAGCGACCCCCTAACAGCTACCATAATAGCAGGACACACGGACGGACATTCCCAATACAGGGCTAGGAGTGGCAGGCCGACGAGTTCCAGCAAAGGAGGATTATAGCCACCATTTAACTCATTTTGGGGGCCCTTCTGCCTCAGGCGCATTTTGTGGTTCATTGCCTCACTTCGAGCGGCTCGTCCAGGGGATCCACCCGCAAGTAACCCCACGCATACAAGCTTCAGAACAACACCGCATTGCCTCTCCGGCCCAAAATCTGAAGCTGCTCAATTCCAACACAAAAAGAACTTCTTCAGCCATCGTCCCTGCTTCTTATAACCATGCCATGGGCATTACACACTTGGTGAAACCTCATTTAACAGCACACAAGTGAACTCTTTATCCTGTGCCCCCTGCCCTAGTCTCCTTTGAAGGATTCACGGACTTAGCATGCAGAGTTAAGTTCTGGGCCTGCCTAAAACCCAGTAACGGAAACATGTTAATACTTTGGCCTCCACCTGAGAGTAACAGCCCTGGCGCCACCCAAGCGCCTCCTGCCACCCCTGTTTCAAGTCCGATCCACGGGTCTGGTTGGGTAACTGCGGGGTAGAGAACTACAATCATCTGCCAGAGGTTCCTCATACAGTGCTCAGGGCCTTTAAGTACGGACAGTTCTGCTATAAGCTTCATTAAGGGGTACCATTGTTTATCCCATCCTTACACTATGCTATCTCACTCGGGCACCCTACTGCAGATTTTCTAAAATTAACAGACGCGGCGGGCCACCTGCTTCTGCACACCGAAACTCTTTGTAGCCTCTCCAGATTGGGTTTATAGCCTGAGACCACCTAAAAGCCCTTGAAATTCCCTCCTCTGATACACTTTCCTGCTGCCCGCTGGAAGATGGGGGGCACCTCCAAAAAACCCGGGGCACAAACCATCAAAGCTCCCAGAAACTTTTCCTCTACGCAAACAAAGGGGAAATTTAAGATATCCCCCTCCCTCGTCCCCCACTCCGTCTTCTAGAGCGGAATCATGGACCTAGAACATCAGGATTTTCTAAACTCTCAACCTTCACAGGGGGCTGCTCTACAGCACCTTTCTCTCTCTTCAGATCCTCTCTCCAATCGGACATAAAACAGATGATGGACGATTTGAAGAATGACTTTCATTCATTAGCCTCACGTACAGACCACATTGAACACAAAATGTCTGAATTTGCTAAGTCCCATAACGATCTTATAGACGCGAACAGCAATCTTGAGGAGGAGGGGGCGTCCCTATCATCTAAAGCTGGCCGGAAACAGGTCTAGGGCAAAAATTTATAAGATACGGGAATCCCCGAAACTATAACCCCGGATAAATTTAAAAATGCCTTCCATCACTGACCTGATGGCTTTGGTCTTACCAAATGCCTCCACACTAGACCTTACCATTGATAGGGTTCACAGATTGCCGAAACCGAAGAACCTTCCTACACAGGTCCCTAGAGATACCATCGCTAGAATCCATTTTTATAACACTAAAGAAGAGTTTCTCCGTGCCTTACGCAGATCAGACACGCCCCCAGATTGTTTTCAAGCGCTGTCCATCTTCCCGGACCTATCAGCAGCAACGATGATGAAACGTCGTGAATTTCAAACATACACCAAGATTAGAGATGGGCGAATTTCTCAAAAATTCGATTCGGTCACTTCGCCGAATTTTCAGAAAAAAATTTTGTTTCGGTTCCGAATTAACGTCGGCACAATCGCGTTAAAAAACAGCTATTTCCAGGCTGCACAGAGCCTGCAGGGTGGGTGTAGAACGTTGTGCCATGCTTAAATATGCAGAGGGAGCTTGGGTTTGGTCTTCATACAATGTTTTTTGTTTTTGTATGACACGCAGATGACTGCCGCCGCTCTTAGAATCGCTTCACATAAAATTCCCTGGGCATTAAGAGGGGGAAAAAAGACCCAAAAACTCAAAGGGGAAAAAGACCTGAAAAAAGTCATGCCCGCGAAAAATTGGAAAAAAACAACTGAGAGCTCGGGGGGGCAACATTTGGGCAGAGGGTGATGACGGCCGGGGGAGCCAAGCAGCATGAGTCGGCAGTGGGACAATGACATTTGGAGGTGGCGAACACAGGAAGCCACAGAGTGGCACAATGAGAGAGCGGGGGTCACAGCGGCAGCAGTATGAGGGCGGGGTGGGACAATGACTTTTGGAGGTGAAAACAGGGAGGAACCAAGAATGGGATAACACACAGTGGGGGCGGTCACGACAGCAGCAGCTGAGATTGCAGTGGCCAATGACATTCTTGGGGGAGCAAAACAGTATAGGGCCAAGAGTGGCCAATGAAAATTCGAGGGCTGAAAACAGCAGCATGAAACAGGCAGTGGCACAATGACATTTTTGGGGGGCGGGAAAAAAGTAATAGGCCACAGAGTGGCCAATGATACAGTTGGAGGTCACGGGCAGCAGCAGCATGGATCGGCAAGGGGCCCCCGACATTTGGAGGCGGGGAAAAAAAGTATTAGGCCACGAGTGGCACAATCACACAGGGGGTGGAGGTCACAGCGGGGAGCAGATGAATAAAAAGGGATGGCCAATGACATTCTGGAGGCGGCTAAACATATTAGGGGCCACAGAGTGGGACAATGATAAGTGGGGAGGTCACGCGCAGCAGCATGAGATCAGGCAGTGGCACAATGACATTCTTGGGAGGGGGCAAAAACAGGTATTTTCCACAAGTGGGACAATACACAGTGGGAGGTCCGGCGGCAGATATGAGTCAGGAGTGGGACAATACCTTCTGCAGGGGGGCTAAACGTATTAGGCCACAGAGGGCACAATCACACAGGTGGAGGGTTTAGCGGAAGTATGAAACAGGCAGGAACCAATGACATTTCTGGAGGGGGCAAAACAGTTTAGCCACAGAGTGCCAATGATACGGGGGAGGTCACGACAGCACCATGAGATCTGGCAGTGGCACAAGACATTCTGG
>JAODAL010025018.1:0-59475 GCA_025379985.1 Phyllomedusa bahiana
GGTTAGCAGAGGGTGAGTGAATCGTTGCTCCGGGGCCCCCTACACAGTAGGGTAGCGAGGTGCAGTGACATCTGTCTGCTCCGGGGCCCCATACACGTAGGGTTAGCAGAGGTGTAGTGACATCTGTCTGCTCTGGGGCTCCATACACAGTAGGGTTAGCAAAGGTCCAGTGATATCCATCTGCTCCGGGACCCCATATACAGTAGGGTTAGCAGAGGTGCAGTGATATCCATCTGCTCCGGGACCCCATACACAGTAGGGTTAGCAAAGGTCCAGTGATATCCATCTGCTCCAGGACCCCATATGCTCTTGGTTTAGCAGAGGTGCAGTGACATCCATCTTCTCTTTGGCCCCATACACAGTAGGGTTAGCAGAGGTGCAGTGACAACCGTCTGCTCCCGGTCCCCATACACAGTAGGGTTAGCAGAGGTGCAGTGACATCCATCTTCTCTTTGGCCCCATACACAGTAGGGTTAGCAGAGGTGCAGTGACAACCGTCTGCTCCCGGGCCCCATACACAGTAGGGTTAGCAGAGGTGCAGTGACATCTGTCTGCTCCGGGGCCATTCCCATACACAGTAGGGTTAGCGGAGGTGCAGTGACATCAGTCTGCTCTTGGCCCCATACACAGTGGGGTTAGCAGAGTTGCAGTGACATCCGTCTGCTCCGGGGCTCCATACACAGTAGGGTTAGCAGAGGTGCAGTGACATCCGTCTATTTTGTAGCCCCATAAACACTAGGGTTCATGCTGAAAATAGGATATGATCATAATACTGTGACTTTAATTATTATAAATATATACATTTATTTTCCTACTTTATAATTAATTTAATGGTATTGATCCATTATATTGGTTGTTACAAAAATAAAAACATGTTTTACCTAATTCTATTACTATTTTATGATCAATATATTTATTTGTTAATAACTTAAATATTGTCAAAAATAATGTTGACGAGCATTTATTCTTGGCTGAGCAAGTAATTTCTGGTTTATCGTTTAATTTTTTTATAGACTGTATTTTTCATTTTGGTTTCTCAGTTCACTTTCTGAAAATGAATTAGTATCAGTAATAAAAACTTACAGAAACAACAGTCAGCAGGTGATTCTGATGCTTGCGATGTTGTCAACTCTTAGTACAAATGAAAATGTATTGCAACGTGTTATAATCAAAAAAATATTAATATCTCTGTGGGGCAGTTTCTATAGACTTAAAGCATATAAATGTGGTTTAATAAAAAAGTACAAATAACACAGTTGGGTCAAGGGAATCCGGCAACAGAAAAAAGGATGAATGGTTCAATAATGTCACCTACTGCGGAGTCATTACTACAGGTGAAGACCAAGCATTAAAGACCAACTGAGCATCAAAGACCCAGTTCTTACGCAAGACAGCAGTTAACGCTACCTCTCCAATAGACTAGGAAGGCAAAAACAAAAACTATTTCACAGAGCCACAGGCAGTTTCAGATTCACACTTGCTTTTCAGGCTGTGGGTGGTTCTATAACAGTGATTAACATATCAGCTCTGCTATTCCTAGATATTTCTGTTACAGTGACAAGACTACAAGAAGTTTATAGCATGTAGTACACAAGGCTACAGAGCTCTAAAGGGTAAAACATTTTCATTTACTTAAGTAAACAAAGTCAGCTACTAGAGATAAGACTCTGCAGGGAGTGACTACTGTGGAGAGTCAGGTGAAGGTTTATAAAGTGTAGTACACAAGGCTACAGAGCTCTAAAGGGTAAAACATTTTCATTTACTTAAGTAAACAAAGTCAGCTACTAGAGATAAGACTCTGCAGTGAGTGACAACTGTGGAGAGTCAGGTGAAGGTTTATAAAGTGTAGTACACAAGGCTACAGAGCTCTAAAGGGTAAAACATTTTCAATTACTTAAGTGAACAAAGTCAGCTACTAGAGATAAGACTCTGCATGGAGTGACTACTGTGGAGAGTCAGGTGAAGGTTTATAAAGTGTAGTACACAAGGCTACAGAGCTCTAAAGGGTAAAACATTTTCATTTACTTAAGTGAACAAAGTCAGCTACTAGAGATAAGACTCTGCAGGGAGTGACTACTGTGGAGAGTCAGGTGAAGGTTTATAAAGTGTAGTACACAAGGCTACAGAGCTCTAAAGGGTAAAACATTTTCATTTACTTAAGTAAACAAAGTCTGTTACTAGAGATAAGACTCTGCAGGGAGTGACTACTGTGGAAATTCAGATGAAGACCGAGCACTAAAGACCAATTGAACATCAAAGATCCAGTTCTTACTCAAGACAGCAGTTAACTCTACCTCTGGGAAGGCAAAAACAAAAACTTAAAAGGGTTGTCTCACAATTCTGTTTCACAGAGCCACAGGCAGCTTCAGATTCACACTTGCTTTTCAGGCTGTGGGTGGTTTTATAGCAGTGATTGGCATATCATCTCTGATATTCCAAAATATTCCTGTTACAGTGACAAGACTGCCAGAGGTTTATAAAGTGTAGCACACAAGGTTACAGAGCTCTAAAAGATAAAAATCATTTACTTAAGTAAACAAAGTCAGTTACTAGAGATAAGACTCTTCAGGGAGTGACTCATCATGGATGAACTGACTGACTGACAGCAGATTAGAGCAATGAGAGATAGCAGAGAGCAAGGAGAAGTGAGGAGAGGTGGTCGGTAACCAGAGAAACCTGTGTGCTCTAAGAGGAGATAAAATCTTCTTCATCTCCTGAACAAAGCAAAATCATAACAGCAATGTATTAAGTAATAGTCTTCATTTACAGTACCTTTCCCAATTTGTTTAAAGTGATTAATTGTAGTGAGAAAACCTGTCTAAGATACTTGCCTGGATTTACATACAGCGGCCTACCTGTACTACTATCACTGTCTAAAATTTAGACAGCGTAAACTTAGACAAACAGTCTGAAAATGCACCAATTCTTCAAATTGGCTTATGCTTCTTTAGTGGTGCAGTTTTAGAATTATATTACTTTTAGACCAGTTTTTTTAACTTATTTTATATGCTAGAATTCTGGTGCAACTTTAGTGCAAATTTTTGCGCAATACATTACATAGTGGCCACAACCCCTTTTCAAGACACCCCCATGACCACGCCCACTTTTCAAGACAAAACACCCAACTGTCAATCAGTGTGCAAAAAGAGACTAAAAGAGAACCTGTTACATAGGTTATGCCCCCCTTGCTGAGGACAGCACAAGCTAGCGTCAGACCTGCTGTTTCCAGCGCTTTGTCCCTTATTCTGTAAGAAGCTGGAGTTTTTATGTATTTAATGCTCAAATCTGCAGCTTTCACTTGAAAAGAGTCATTCGAAGAGTCATTCAAAGAGTCAGTTTTTTTCAAACCCCGCCTACCTGAGGCTAGACCCGCCCACCTCAACTGATAAACCTATTACTTTGAATAGGTAGAAACAGGTGAATAACTGTCAGGTGGGCGGGGCTAGTCTTTGGTGGGCGGGGCTCACATGCTCATGAATAAGATTTGAGGCGTAAATGCTCTAAAACTACATCATCTTACAGAATAAGGGACACAGCGCTGGAAACAGCAGGTCTGACATTAGCTTGTGCTGCCCTCAGCAAGGGGGGCATAAACTATGTGACAGGTTCTCTTTAAGGCCATAATAAGTGTGTCATAAACATGCTGCGGCGTGATGCGCCATATTGTACCACTGTTTGATTCATTTTTAGACACTTTTCTGGTGCAGCCAAATCAGTAAATGCGGGCCACTGTTTTTGGAAAAACTCCACTACAGTTTATGATGCAGTTTTTGTGCCAAAAAAATACATAAAATTGATAATGTTGTAATTGTACAGACCCGCCTAGTAAAATAATCATTGCACAAAAGGAACTGTAAAAAAATTGCTTTTATTTTTCTCCCACTTTCACAGCCAAATGCAAAACAAACTGTAAAACACCTCGGGGCCCAAAATGCACAATACACCCTTAGATAATTCTCTGAGGGGTGTTGTTTCTAAAATGTGACGACTTCTGTGAGGTTTCACCTGTTCTGGTACTTTGGAGAATTTAAAAGTGCAATATGACCCCCACCAAAATCTGCGTTCCAAAAGCCAATTAGCGCTCCCTCCCTTGCACGCCCTGCCATGTACGCAAACAGCAGTATACACTGACATATAGGGTATTGCCGAACTTGGAAGAAATTTTGTTGTGTTTTTTTTCCAGGATTCCTTGTAAAAATTTAACATTTTCAGCTATAATTGCAGATTGTTGGGAAAAACGTTAATTTTTCATTTTTAAGACCCAACACTAAAAAAAATCTGAAACACCTGTGGGTTGATATACTTACTACCTCTTGGATATATTGAGGGCTGTAGTTTACAAAATTAGGTTTTTTAGGGGTGTTTGTTTTTAGCACGGTCACTGCCGTTCCTCCTCTGGGGTCTTCTGTTTATTTCTGCAGTGGTCACATTGTGCCTTTGTCTGATTTCACCATTCAGAAGTAAATGGCTCTGAGCCGTGATTTCAGGAAGTGCACAGTGGCTTCAGCAATGACCATCTGACCAGCGAGTGCAGGAAATAAACAGAAGACATGTAATGCCAAGGACCAGATAAGATATAACTTTTATTAAATAAATATATGATAAAAAAGACAATCTCAAACACAATAACTCTACAAAAAACCCTACAAAATATATGCTCCCTATCCAAAATTTGGGAGAACCGCACCGATAAGGGCGCCCCCAAGCCGGAACCTAAACTAAATAACTCTAATGTACCCCAAGAATTCTAGCAGTCCATGCCTTAGTAAAATTACATCTTATCTGGTCCTAGGGATTATACATTTTGTGTGTTTTTTTTTTTTTTTTTTTTGCTAATTAAGTCGGCTAACTGGGCATTTGTATATCTTTGGGGGTAGCACTTTACCCACCTATTTGTTATAGGGCCAATGTTGTTTTTTTTAATAAACAGAACACCCCAGAGTAGGACTGACAGTGGCAGCGCTTGAATGGAGGTTACTGGAGAGGGACATGTTTTTTATTTTTTTATTTTATTACAGCATCAGTATCTAAAAGGGGTTGACTCACTACATTGATTCATCTTACCTCAGTCCTGTTTTCTCAGTTTCATTTGAATTCAGAGATTTGCTTACTGGCTTCCTCGGGCGCAGTAAAAGCCGGACGCTTTTATAAAACCCGTGCTGGCAACCTTCGGGAGGATAAAAACGGGGTTGTACTATAACAACCAGGCGGGCAGCCTTTAAGAGTTTGAACAGGTCTGTAGCTATGGACCAAAAGGGGCTGATGCAACCCATACAAGGGGGGATTCTGGGAATGGGTTTGGACATGTTAAGGGAAATATTTTGCAAAGTGATTTTTTTTGAAGATCTTTAAAAAAAAAAAGAGAAACCCCTGTGTGGAACAACTCTTTAATGTATTCAAAATAGGGAAACCCTTTTTTTAAAGTGATTTCCCCATTTGGTTTTTTCACTTTCAAACCTGGTTTTGGGGGCTGTGGGAAAAGGAAACTGCTGACCGTAGATGCGCAGATCTCTGCGCTCACCTCTGTAGGAGTTCTGAGCTCAGCCAAGCAAATGTGCCAGGTGGGAATGCCCCTTTGACACATTGAACGACATGTATAAATGTGGCTGGGCCAGTGTTCTAGCATGATTTACGGCAAAAAATTTTTGTTCCCCCAAATTTTGAAAAATTTTTTAATGGCCGACGCCCAACACCCTGAAAGTTGCCGTCGCGGCAATTTTGGGGGTGTCACGCCAGATCTGTAAGATTAGACAAATTTATCAATGTGTTTTGACAGAATGTGGGGCACAAATGTTGTACTAATCCATGCCAATTTCAAACTGGCGAGAAAAATGTTGACGCACATTTTGGGCCAAATTTTGTCTCAGAGCAGGACACATTTAGAAAGTGCTATGAGACACTTTTATACATACTGAAAAATGCTTCACTAATCTATTGAGAAGGACGACTGTCTAGTGTGAGTCTTCAAACAATGTCACCCATTGCATCTCTGTCTTCTTAGAATGTTTCTCTAGGACAGGGGTATCAAACTCATTTTAACTGAGGGCCACATCACTATTATGGTTAATAATGATAATAATCTTTATTTTTAAACCGCCAACATATTTTTTAAGCACTTTGCAATTTAGAGGGTATAAGTTGCCCTCAAAGGGCCATTGGAGGTTGGCTATGGTACCTGGGTTGGGGGTCGGGTTTTGAATTTTTTGAAAAAGGAGTGTGAAGGAGGTAGTAGCCGCTCCCTATGTTGGCGATACCGCCTCTGCCAAGAAATAAATAATCACAGAATACCAAAACATATAAAGGATATTAAATTAATAACATAAAAGCAATACCCTCACAACATATATCATCTAAAAGTTCACTTTTAATCATTCCCCCAATGTAAAAATTCCCAAAACAAAAGCGGACAATTTTAAATAGGTTTTAATCTTAAGACCTAAGAGACACAAAAGTATGTACACCATTTCTTCTAGAAGGTCATATAAATTACCACCTTGGGGTCTCAGTAACAGCAGAATTCCAGCAGAATCCATATAGGGAATGTGTCAATAGGTGAAATAGGTATATAATGTTCTCCCTATAAAATCCCTAATGACAGTTTTCCCTTAGTAGGGTAACCGCTCCGAAAAGGGGGGACCCCCCCAAAATTTGAGATACTTTCCCCTCACTCTGTTTTTCTCTTTAGACCCTTTAAATAATAACAAACATCACATTTGTCAAAAATGGCCCCAACATG
The DNA here is from genome assembly GCA_025379985.1 of Phyllomedusa bahiana. NCBI lineage: Eukaryota > Metazoa > Chordata > Amphibia > Anura > Hylidae > Phyllomedusa > Phyllomedusa bahiana. The sequence continues at coordinate 6,737 of JAODAL010025018.1, forward strand.
TGTAAAAAAAAAAATCGGTCCGGTGCGTCTGGTCAATTCCAATGCCCAGATTCATCAGTGGGCAAACTGGACCACTCACAGATGGTGAGCGTCTCTCGGGATGTATGATCCTCTGCCAAGCAATGGCTGCATCTGTGAAGGAAAGCATATATTTTCTATACATTTTACTAATGCTTTTGTAATGAAGTTTGTGGTGCAAAAACATTATTACACATATAAGCTTAGCTGAACAGCAGATATACTCCAAGATGGCACCTGCTTCCTGGTCCACTCCCCACTATGTGGCAGCATGGACCTGGGTGGAAACCATGAACATATCTGAAGAACCAATTAACTAGTGAAACATTCCAGAAGAATGCAAGAACCAAAGGAACTTAACCACGCCCCTGAAACCAATTTGTAAAATCCATTGTATTGTAATAAAGGCTGAGTCAGTCTGCGCCTGTACACACTGAGGAGTAGAGGTCATACCAGCTCTCTGTGTTTTGGTGTCATTTCTTCACGCCGGCAATCAGTGTTCAATTTGGACAGAAGTAGTCACATGGTGTACCCCTGAACCCCAACACATCCTCCATGGAAATTGGAGAGCCAATTCATGTGCGTCCAGACCATGTCCATCCCTTCCTGCTTTTCTAAACTCTTGAGGGCCCAATAAACGGATGTGCTGGACCGGATTTGGCCTGAGGGCCTTGAGTTTGACCCATGTGCTTTAAGGGTTTAACAACGCTCTTGCACGCGAGTATTTTTTTTAACAATATTACCTTTTTTTCTTCACTCTCTGCCGCTCGACTCAATATTAGTATTTCTTGACTTTCAAGTTTACTTGAAACTATAGAAAGCTTACAAATTGCCTGCGACACAAAATCAGTTGATTTGCACTTGATTAAGTTCTTGAATCAAGTGAGACAGTAAATCTATAAATCGTACCATTATATGCTAATCTCTTTTGGAATCCTCTGCTTGATATTTTGCCCTCAGCCATTAGTAAGAAAGCCTTTCAGGTTGAAGGATTAAGCACCAAAACACTTAAACAACCATGATACTTGAAGTTTAGCATTCGTTCTCAAGCACGACTATTTGTCTATTTTAAGACCTGCATTTTTAATGCACGATTGGAGCAGGAGACGTAGTAAATGCAAATGAATCAAAATGGATCCAGCCGCTATAACATAGGCCTATTACATTCCAATGAAGCCTCAATGTCCATTTCCCTGATTTATGTCTAAAGGGGAATCTGTCGCCAATTTGTCTTTTCTTACTTGTTAAATCAAGACCTTGATCCATATGGTTTTCTTCGTAGCCATTTTGATTTTATAGTTGCAGATTTCTCAATTCAGTCATCTGTATGTGATTATGAGGACAGCATTCTTACCTGAACTGCTTTAACCCCTTAAGCCGAACGCCTGAAAAGTAGTTAATGGCCAGAACGTTTTTTTTAGTTTTTGCCTCCTTGCATTTCAACAGTTGTAACTTTTTTATTTTTTCAATGACGCAGTTGGATGAGGCCGCGTTTTATTCAAGATGAGTTGTACTTTATGGGGGAATCGTTTAAATTCACTTATAAATAATTGCAGATTTTTTTTCTATTTTTTTTTTAACATTTTATTCACACCATTCACATTTCACACCTAATAACTTGTTACATTAATTCTACAGGTTATTACGGTCGTGTGGATACCTAATATGTGTAGGTTTTCTTGTGTGTGTGTAATGTATGCACTATTATTTTTTATTAAATATGTATTTTATTATTATTTTTTAATTATTTTTTTTTACACTTTTTATGTTTTTTACTTCTTTTTTTTTAAATCCCATGAAGGGAGAACTGTGTTACCTTTTTTTTTTTTTTTTTACACTTAGTAATGTATGAGCATATTCATATATGCTAATGCATCATAATCTGTGTCAGTCTGACACAGGCAGCGATCAGGGCAGCACACAGTCTGCCCTGATCGCTTGCTTCTTACACAGACAGTCCTAGGGCTACTCTAGGTCCCCAGGGCTGACTGTGCAGCCGTTCCCCAGGCTCTGTCAGGTCACTGGGTGTTCTGATCACCTGACAGAGCAGGGAAACCCTTTGATTGCGCTGCGGTGATGAACTTCAGCAACCAAAGGGTTAAAGCATCGGGGAGTGAAGGTGTCCCCCGCTCCCTGGTGCTCGCAGGAGCTCCGCTGGGATCCAGGCTATGTAGTACAGCCCCGATCCTAGCACTGCTGTGGCGCCGGGCACCTCAAACTCCGATGTCTGCAGCGACGCCAAAAGACGTCGCTGCAGACGAACGACCTGAAATGCCGACGTTAAAAGACGGCAGGCGGTCATTAAGGAGTTAACAGCAGTCAGAGAGATGCTTTACAGTAGCTTCATGCATATAGGAGCCTTAAGACTGACTCAGACCCATTGACTTCTATAGGAGAGTTTTCTAGGCATGCTCTGTAACCTGGGATGGTCGCTGTGCAGGGAGAGGGTGAACTGTGACTATCTCCTCTTGTGACTGGTGGATCCTGTTTTATCTATAGACATTGGGTGCACCTTCGTGTAATCCTGTCTGATAATGAGGATGCATGTAGGTGTCTTACAGAAAGACTTAGTCTATTTGAATGGTGGATTCTGTTACTATCACATTGGGTACCTGCGTAATCTGCTTGCTGATAATGAGGAGACTGCTGAAAAGTTTTCTCTACAGAACAGAAAGTGTCAGACTATTATAATGCCAAGTGGTCAAAATTATTAGAATTATTTAAAAAATACATGGAAAATTAGAAAAAACATAACCAAAAATTCATAAAAAATTTGTTTCAAATAAAAACGTGAGTTAATAAGTCATTTTTTATGACACATTCCCTTTAACCCTTTTGAAGTTGTAGCCGATCTCATCTTTCAAGACACAGAGTTTTGTTTCGTTTTCGATCTCTGCTTTCCGAAAGTTATCAATTTATTATTTTTATGTCACACCGTCATATTAGTGCTTGTTTTTGGTGAAATGAGTTGAGGGGGTTCAGAAAAAAACAGCAATTCTATATATTGATTTTTCGTTTTTTGGGTTCAGTTATAGTCTGTGGTGTCAATGACATTTTACATTTTTTTGTTTAGTACAATTACCATGACACATTGATATAGTTTTTTTTTCATATCATTTATTAGTTTTGTGCAATAAAAAATGAAAAAATTAGTACATTTTTTGGCTATATTTTGGGAGCTAAAGTTCTTTGTTTTTTTCTGTTGACAGAGCTGTGTGAATCAGAGGATTCCTTATTTTAGGCGAGCGGAGTTGTGTACATAAAAAGTGAACAGTCAGTGCTTATATTAAAAACATGGAAAAGCTGGCAGGGGTATGGATCTGGGTGAATTTGAGAAAGATCAAATTGTGATGGGTAGATGTTTGGGTGAGCGCATCTCCTGGGGTCACCTGGGGGTAGTACCCACCAAAAGTGGGAAGACAACTGGAGGCTGAGTCATAGCTCAAGGTTCATGAATGCACATGGAGAATGGAGTGTAGTCCACTTATTCCGATTTCACAGCTTGCTACAAATGTTATCGCTAATTATAACAGAAATGGATCAGGACACACAGGGCATCGCAGTTTGCAGGTGTACAGGACAACATAGCTGCAGAAAGTTCAGCGTGCCCGTGCTGGCCACTGCCAAAAGTGCCTACATGAGCATCACAACTGGACCATGGAGCAAGGGAAGAAAGCAGCTTGGTCTGATAACTGACAGTTTCTTTGACATGACATTGACAGTAGGGTGTGTGTGCATCATTGACCAGGAGAAGAGATGGCACCAAGGGGCACTTTGGAAAGAAGATAAGCTGGCAGAGGCAGAATGATAATCTGGACAATATCCGCTGGGAAAACCCCAGTTCCGATCCTTAGATGTTACTGTGACATTTGCTACCCACCCAAACATTGTAAGACCAAATCCCCCCTTCTTCATTGCGTGGATCTCCTATACGTGTTTTATAGGTAATACCCCTGCCACAGGGGGAATTACAAAAAGCGGGAAAAATTGGTATCCCAAAATTTCAGATACTAATGTGATTAAACATCTATCTCTGTCTCTATCTCTCTCCTTCCCTCTCTCTTTCCCTCCTTCTCTCACTTTTTTCTCTCTCTCTTTCTCTCCCTCTAATACTCCATATCCCTCTCTCTCCCTCCCTCTCTTTCACTTTTTCTCTCTCTTTCTTCCCCCTATCTTCCTCTCTATCTTTCCTTCTCACTTTCTGTCTCTCTTTCTCCCCCCTCCCTCTCCTCCCCTCTCCCACTCTCTCTCTCCCTCTCTCTTTTTATCTCTGTCATTATCTCTCTCGCATTCTCTCAATATCCAGTGAGAACCGCAGTTCCCAGTATCTAAGATGTTACTGTGACAAAAGAAAGAACAAAAGAAAGAACAGTATCTCACAGATTCTTGACCTGATTAAGATCTGGGGATTTTGGACACAAAGTCATCACCTTGAACCGTTTGTCAAGTTCCTCTAAAGCAGGGGCATTATCCTGCTAATGGCCACTGCTGCCATGAAGGGATGAAGTTGTCTGTATAATGTTTAGGTAGATGAAATGATGATATATATAGTGGTACACTAGTGAGTGAGTGGAGTGACATCATCAATGGCGTAGCTACGGGGGGTCGCAGCAATCGCACTTGTAACAGGGCCTCCTCGCCACAAACTGTATCGCTGGGTCACATAGACCCAGTGCTGCTGTGATCACAGCCGCTGCTTGCACAGTGCAGCCAGCAGCTGAACAGTCAGGATACACTGATCCCAACCGTTCAGCCACTAGAGGCACTGCCTGTACTAGGCCCTAAGTCTATGCCTAGGCTTGGGGCCTAGCAGACGCCGGAAGTGTCTACTAGAGGGGGCGCTATCTACTTACCTACCTCCGAGAGGTGGCCATATACGGATGGAGTCTGACACTGATCTGACTAATTTGTAGGGTCTAATCTACCTAAAAGAAGCTGCCTGCCTAATTTTTTGGGGGGAGGTGAGGGGGCTGCCTACTTTATGGGGTGTGTTTCTACTTACTGTTGGCAAAATTGGGGGCCCTTTAATCAGCTGGGGGCACATTCAATATTTAGAGTAAAATTACTGTGTGGGGTGCTAAAGGGGGCATTGTTACCATTTGGGGTGCTATGGATGAGAATGGGGAAAAGTGACAAATCTAATATGTTTGTGTGTAAATTCTGCAGGGACGAGTTGTGGCCGGGAGAAGACGTCATGATGGTCTGGAGCGGATGAAGAATGAAAAGTGAAAGAGAACAACTCATCAGCTGTCACCTGTGAGTCCCTAAATATAACTCTACTATAATCACTTATGTGTGCAAATCGTTTGTGTACACTGGTATCTACCACTATATAGTCACTGTTTTGTGGTAATAGTGGTCTGATGTGTAACGGTTTATATTCAGTAACTGTATGGTGGTTTTATTGATTCTTTTTATAGTGGTGATATGTGGTCATGATGTGGCGGTATTATTTGGTCTTTGTATATTGTTGTTATTGGTAATATTAGTCTTGCTATACTGGTTTTGCCAGTAACATTATGGTGGTATGAGTCTCTACATAGTGGTGACATTCGGTGATCCTGTGATGGTATTTTTTTAGCCCTTGTTAACGTACTGAACTGCAGAATACAGACAACATGTCAACTAAACTGTTCAGTATAAACTCCAGCAAAAATTAAACCAAAAAAATAAGGCACAATTGCATTTATTTCCTGCTCAGCCCTGTTTTTTTGGGTGGGAGGTGGCAAGAGGGAACAGGTGGTTTGGCTGTATAACTTATTTTTGGGCCTCTATTTAAATGAATTTTCCTTTTAAGCAGAAATAATTTCCTGCAACGTGTTACACCGCAGACATCCATCGTGCCAAGGGCATCATTGTCCGTCAACCCCAACCCCCTATTTGGTGAGTGCTGGCCACAGTGTCCTCTACTGTATTAACAATTAGATGTCAAGTCCTTCTCTATTGGCCCACATATATAAGTGCCTTAGCGTCTAAGCACATGGTGGCAGTATTTCAGTTACAAACTAACAGAGGACACGCTGAGACATAAAATATATATTAGATATCTTATTGGCTGCAGCAATTTTGTACATTAAAATCCTGAGAAAAAAACACTCTACCCATTCTTTAGTCATTGCCCTCGTCTTACTTTTCGAACTCCTTTGATGAACCCGCTATGTGCCGCTAATGTAAAGCTTCAGTGACGAGGCCAGGAATATCTGATTCACAACTGTAATGAATGTCAACAATTTAGGTCCCCTCAATATTGTGCTCTCTGTCAATTATAGGACTAGTAAAATGTAATTAGGTCAGAGACGCTTGAGCATTTTTTTTCCTCTTCTTTTAATCAGTGTTGAGCTTAAACAGACATGTAATTATTCGGAAGTATGATGTGTAATGAAGTACATCCTACCCCAGCCTGGAACTGCAATTCTACATGGCAAGTCATCAACACCTTTTGTTCTAGTCAATTCTTAGTTTGTCTCTTCTTTATGTGTCAATTCCTTTATGCATTGATTTGATAAAAATTCTATTCAAGATAAAATGTATCATCTTTGTATATGGTATAATAGAAACGATTGCCTAGACCTATAGAAATAACCTTTGCATTTTACTCTCCATGCACATCAACTTACATAGTTACATAGTACGGTTGAAAAAGAAATAGGGTCCACCCCCCAAGTTCATCCAACCAAGGGTGGGGAAAAATTTTGGTGGGTGAAGGGAAAGTTCGCTGAAAGGGGATTTATGGAGTTTAAAGCCTATTTTTTCCTCTTTACTGATAGGCTTTGAAAACTTTCAATAAGGCAAGAAACCAAATCCGGTGGACTTAAAGGAGAAGATTTCCATTTCTGATTTCCCAAGGGAAGTTGCAAAAAGTAAAGACTGGATCCAGATATTTTATACGGCTACATACATATTATTCTTTAGTTTCAGGTAGTTATCTAAGCCTTTCTTGAAACCCTCAACTGTTCCAGCTGTGACTAGCTCCTCACGCGGCTATTCCACAAATTTACAGTTCTGTGAATATCCGCCTTTATCGGCTTCTCAATTTTAGTTTTAATATTCTGCTGATTAATCAATTAATTTAAAGGGGTTGTCTCACTACAAGGATTGGTTTTTATTTTAAAGATCTTGCAAAAACAAGACATTTTGCATTGTGTCCATTAACAGTGTCCTACCTATTCTGAGGTATCCCGTCTTGTATGGGCTTCATCAGCATCTCAGGTCACTATAGCTACAGACCTGTTCGATCTCTCCTGATAGACTTTACAATTGATTTTTATAAATTCTGTCGTAATATTCAATGTAAAATGTTTTTTCCTCTGTCTCTTCTACAGGTGGTAAACGGGTTGATGATAATAAATTGCATTCTAGAAAATTAAAAAGCCAGAGTCACTTTGGCCCAGAAATTAAATCAGCCTCTCTTGAGGTTTTTGAACAATTGGTGACGAAGGATGTCACTGAACAATGGGAGGTTAAAGCAAAACATAGATCTAGCAACTTTAATAAAAAAGAAAGGGAAGCGTTAAGAGAATTAAAAAATGACACTTCCATTGTAATTAAAAACGCAGACAAAGTGGGTGCCTCAGTTGTTATGGACTTAGATCCATACATCCAAGAGGCAATGTCACAACTACAGGATCCCCAAGTTTATCAACCCTTAAAAGAAGATCCCACGGGTGAATTAACTAGATATGTACAGGAGCTAGTGCAGGAAGGATTTGAGCAAGGGATTATTAGTGCACGAGAAAAGCAAGCTTTAATTAAGAATAACCCTAGTGTCACGGCGCACGTTTCCGCCATGAAGCAGCAAGGCACGGTAGGGGTTAATCCCTCTAGTCAGTCGACACACCCAGGGAGAAGCCGGGCTGATGAGCTTAGGAGTGACAGTCCTAAATAAAGTCAGGGGTGTTTTCGCACTGGCCAATAGAAGGGGGCCCGGAGGCCGCACCAATTCGTCTGCTGGGGCGGGCTCTGGGTTCCCATTTAAACTCCCTCACTTCTCTCAGTCTTTGCCTGAGAAAGGTTCCCCTTGCTACTTCCTTGTGTTTCCTGTTGGTATTTGCTCTCCTGATCTTTGACCTCGGCTCGCTTCCTGACCTCGCCTTTGCTCCAACTTGGGACTGCGCTCCCGGCCCGTGTTTGGACCCGGCTTGCTTTTGGGCTATTCTTTTGGCTTAAGTTTTTGGCATATACGTTCCCGACTGTTTACTGACCGGACTGTTGGACTTTGAGTTTCCTGATGCCTGCACTTAGCAGCTTATGGGCTGTCGTCCAGTTGGGGTCTGCCGCCTAGGGCAGGGACAGTGGGCTGGGTGGCAGTCAGGGCCCACTGTACCTCCTCTGACGTGACACCTAGAATACCTATTCTCCAAATGGTGCCTAAGGTACACAAATCGGCCACAAAACCACCAGGGCGACCAATCGTCTCTGGAATCGATTCGGTCCTGGAACCCCTTGCTGCATATGTCGATATGTATTTTAAGCCAAGGGTTAAAAAAGATCCTAAGATATTACAAGACACTGGGCAATTTTTAAGAGCTATAAGAGAGGTGGATATCTCTAAAGTTACCTGGCTATGTACATTGGATATTAAATCCTTGTTCACCAATATTCCACTTGATGATGGAATGACAATGGTTCGTAATATTGTCAGTGATAACGCAAAACTATCAAATGCTAAGATTGGATTTTTGATGCGTCTCCTAGAAACTGTGCTAACTAAGAACTACTTTCGTTTTGGTGACCAGCTGTTTTTACAGACACAGGGGACCTCGATGGGGTCCCCAGTGGTACCAAGTTTCGCTAATTTGTACATGCAGTCTTTCGAGAATAAGTATGTCTTTCCGTCACAGTATAATAGCTACATTGTTTCGTGGTTTCGGTATGTGGAAGGCATACTCTTGCTGTGGTCCGGGTCGGAATCACAGCTTGAGTGCTTCGTCAAGTATCTAAACGATGTACATCCTTTGATTAAATTCACAATAACTAAAGATGAATATGCTATTACATATCTGGATGTACTTGTTAAGAAACAAGACAATGAAATATGTACAATGTTGTACATAAAAGAGACAGATTGCAACAATGTTCTTCATCATGCAAGCCAACATGCACCACAAATCTTTAAAGGCATTGTTAAATCCCAGTTCGTTAGGGCTAGACGAATCTGCTCTAGCAATTCTGAATATCTTACCTCTATGGAAAAGCTGATTTGTAGGTTTAAGAATAGAGGTTACGATGATGAAGAACTTAGATCGATAGGCTTGGAAACATTTAAGATACCTAGAGAAAATCTTCTTAAGCCTAGATGCAAGAAAACTAGACAGGACCAACCTTTCACCTATACGTCTGTCTACGATAGGCATGTTGGTCTTATTAAGCAAGCAATATTGAAGCATTGGGGCGTGCTACGTAGTGATGCTAAGTTTGGCTATATGTTTAAAAAACCGCCCCAATGGGTATACCGGAAAGGGAGAACCCTGGGCTAACAGTTAATATCAGCAGATCTTAAGCGACCCGATAGGATTAAAAAACAAATGTTGCTAAGCAACACAAGATCGGGCACATTCGCGTGCTTGAAGTGTGTGAATTGCTCACTAATATTGAAGGGCGATTATATTTGTCATCCTACAAAAGGGCATAAAATAAAAATTCTGTGTTTAAACACATGTGAAAGTGAAGGCGTGGTGTACATGCTAAAATGCCCCTGTGGACGCGTATATGTGGGACAGACATCAAGATCTGTAAAGGTTAGGATTAATGAGCATAAATCTGCCATTAGAATGTATAAGAAAAAATCAGGTACCCTAAGGAAAGGGGATTATGAAATGAAAGAGGACAGTGTAAATAAGAAAACTTTTGGGGAAACAACCATGGCTAGACACTTTGCTGAGGCACGACATGATCTGTGTGAATTACGATGGTGCGTCCTGGAAAGGGTTACATGCAGTGAACGTTCACAAATGAGTACTAGGCTATTGAGATGTGAAACATATTGGATTGCAGCACTTGAATCCTTGTCCCCAAAGGGTTTGAATGAAAATCTTAACCTGCGAGTGTATCTATAAACTCTATGTGGGAAGTACACTTAGGTAGTTGTAAAGAGTAATTGTTTGTTCCACCTGCAGAATAAGGGGTTAATTGTTTTTAACTTTTAGGCTAATAAGGGGTTAATGGTTTTAACTTACTTAAGGAGGCTGTACACTGTGACGCCCGTGCCTGAAGAAGGGGAGGAGCTTACCCCGAAACGTTGCACGGAGTTGCGTCACCTCTGCTCTGGACTCTAGCGTCTCCAGCTCATTCATGGATGGGCGCTCTGTTTGATATGGACGTGAACGACCGGGATGGTCGCAACTTAAAACGCTGAGTATAAGCCACAATAGGGTTAAGGTTAAGACTGTCAGTTAACCCTTCCAAAACATATGTTTTCTTCTTTTTCAGCCATTCAATAGTTCATTTTCTTGCTGGCTTTGGGTCACTGTTGCATTATCTTCAGCTTAAGGTTATGGACCGCAGCCTTTACAATCTTTGTAGGATGTTTCTGATACCTGTTTTCTGATACCTGCATAAAACTCTACAAACTCTATTGATGTGTCTATGAGAAAACTGTTCATGGAAGTAAAGCCAAGAGAATGCATTTTTCTTCGCCCAAAAAATTCAAATGCCTGGCCTTGACCTTTCATGCTTGCTGATAGGCATGAGGTGGCGCCTATGCGGTCACTTACCTGTGCCTACCAGCTGTCCAAGCCCTGCATGGAAGAACAAAATTAAAAAGCTGCTGACACAAAAAAATTGTATCTTTCAGTTACAAACTAATAGAGTACACGCTGAGACATACAATATATATTAGATATCTTATTGGCTGCAGCAATTTTGTACAATTTTGAATACCTGTGTATTCATTGTTCAAGATGTTCTGGTCCAGAGGCAGAAAAGCAGCCCCAACCGGGGGCTGGGAGGACGGCTAGGTGAAGGTAGGCGACCGCCTAGAGCTCCAGGAAGGAAGGGGGTGCAGATTGGTATGGAGTGGACTGAATTTTACATTCATAGTAGAGGGGTGGGACACTATATGCCTTATTTACTTAGGGTACCAGAATACCTTGTCCCATCCCTGGCCCCAACCCTTGTTTGGGAAAGACTCCTTAGAGGAGCTGAAACTTTACTGTGGACTATGGGTGAATACATATTAAGGCACATTGAAGGTTTTTTCAAGTGCTGCTTTGGTTTTTTTTCCTGCTGTACCCTAAACCATGATGTCCTTTCCACCATGGTTCACAATTGGGATGAGGAGTTGGCTTTCAGTGTTCCTTTCCCTGTAAACAAAGTAATATGCTTAAATGCTAAAATGTTTCTTCTGTCTCATTTGTCTTTAGAAAATTTTGACTAGAAGTATTTTGGGCCATCTCAGTTGGAAAGGAAATAATTTTTTTGTCAGCATCTTTTTAATGTTGTTCTTCCATGCTGGGCTTGGACAGCTGGTAGGCACACGTAGGTGACCGCAAAGGTGCCACCTCAGCAAGCATGAATGGTCAGTGCCAGGCAATTTTTGGGGGGCACCATTTGCCCAATTGGCATAGGGTAACAAAATGTCTTGACTTTACTTCTATGAACAGTTTCCTTGATCTTTTCTTTTCTAATAGTAGAAACAAACAGAGTTTGTAGAGTTTATGCAGGTTTTTGGCCATTGAGTTACCTAACTAGCAGATTTGTCAGTTACTAGACTTTTTGGGGGACATGTATGAAAGTGGCACCACCTCGACAGTCATACTTCTCAGTAGGTTAGTGCAGCATTTGTCAGTATGTATGAAAGTGTCTTACAGCACTTAAAAAATGTGTGTTGTTGCAAGACACATTTATGCATCAAAAAGTGGGGTATAGAGTGTATGCGGCGAAATTTGTCTCATCTTTGCCACTATGAAAATGATAGAAAAAAGAGAAAAGTGCCAGAATCCACCTCTGAGATAAAAAGGTATATTTTATTCCAAATGAAAAAGTAAAATGCAAAGTGCAAAAAATATATACAACTTTCTGACTTACATCTGTCCACTAATTACAAACGGAGATTTATGGTGCATGCTGGCACTTGTAGTTCCATGTTCCACAGCAGATAGTAGTTGTAAGTTCCAGCATGCCACAGCAGCACATGAGGTGAAATCTTCTTAACAGGGGCACAGACAGCAAAACAAATGTAAAAACCCTTCCCTGCACTAACCAAAACTAAAAACAAACCTTTTGCTCTGGAGTAACATTGAATAAATATATCTGTTCTGACTTAAATACAAATTCAACTTAAGAACAAACCTATAGTCGCTGTCCTGTTCGTAACCCGGGGACCGCCTATATATATCAATAGCGGTGAGTGCAGTGACCATGAGTAAGAACTTCTGTACGAAACGCATAGGCTAGTTTGCCTTTTTTATTGCTCTCAGCGCTATTGATTATCATTTATTTATTTTTTTTTGCACTTTACATTTTACTTTTTTCATTTGTAATAAAATGGAATATACTTTTATCTCAGAGGTGGGTGCTGGCACTTTTCTCTTCTTTCTATTATTCTCTGCTATATTTGCCTGGCATCATTGCGGTGAGCTGTCCCACTATTTTTCGGCACTATGAAATTGGTATGGATTGTGACAATTTTAAAAAATGTGTCACTCTTTTGAATCTAAGCCCCGAAATGGGGATACAAAATGTCGGATCTTGCAGATTTTGCAAATTTGGGTTATTTAGTTTAGAGAAAAGACCTTCGGGGGGGGCATAAAAATTGTTTAAAATATTAAATTTAATAAGAGAGATCTCCCAGGATCTATTTTAACCCCCGGACTGTATCCAGAACAAGGGGGCGTCCTCTACATCTGGAGGAAAGAAAGTTTCTACATAAACATAGAAAAGGATTCTTTACTGTACGAGTAGTGAGAGTGTGGAACTCTCTGCCAGAGGAACTTGTCATGGTGACTTCGCTAACAGAGTTAAAAAAAGGGGCGAATACATTTTAAGTAATAAATAACAAGTTATAGTGGGGCCGGAAATTTGGAGAAGGTCTGGATACATTTGATGTAATAAAAAACAATTATAGTGACCGGATTCTGGGAAAAAAGGGGTTGGGAAAATTTCTGATGTAATAATATAACAAATTATAGTGCCAGGTTTGGAAGGTTGGATCATTTCTGATGTAATAAAAGAACAATTATAGTTACCCGGATTCTGGGGAAGGGTCTGGATAAAATTTCTAGATTAATAATAAACAAGTTATAGTGACCAGGATTCTGGGGAAAGGGGGGGATACATTTTTTGATGTAATAATATAACAATTTAGTGACCCCGGGGTTCTGGGGAAGCCCTTTTGGGTAAATTTCCAGAGTAATAATATAAAAAAAGTTATAGTGACCAGGGGTTCTGAGAAAAGGGCTGGGTACATTTCTAATGTAAAATATAACAAGTTATAGTAACCAGGATTTTGGAGAAGGTCTGGTACATTTCTAATGAATAAAGAAAATTATAGTACCAGGGTTTTGGAGAAGGGGCTGGGAAAATTTCTGATTTAAAATATAACAAATTTAGGCCCGATTCTGGGGAAGGGTTGGATACAATTTTTAGATTAATAATATAGCAAGTTAAGTGACAGGATTCTGGGGGAAGGGTCTAGATACATTTCTAGATGTAATAATAGAACAATTATAGTGACCGGGATTCGGGGAAGGGGCTAATACATTTTTAATTTTAATAATATAAAAAATTTTTAATGACGGGGGTTCTGGGAAAAGGGGATGGATACATTTCTAATTAATAAAAAAAATTTTTAGTACCAGGATTTGGAAGGGTCTGGATACATTTCTAAATTTAAAAAAAACAAATTAATGACCAGGATTTGGGAAAAGGGGCTGGATACATTTCTAGATGGAAAAATTATAACAAGAAAAAAGGGCCCCATTTTGGAGAAGGGTCGGGGTACATTTTAGATGTATAATTAAAAGTTTAAAGTACCAGGATTCTGGGGAAAGGGTCTGGATACATTTTTAGATGAATAATATGAAGTTATAGTGACCGGGGTTCTGGGGAAGAGTCTAGAACATTTTAGATTTAATAATATAACAAGTTATAAATACCGGGGTTTTGGAGAAGGTATGGTACATTCAGATGTAATAAAATAACAATTATTGACCAGGGCTGGAGAAAGGGGCTGGATTCATTTCTAGATTTTAAAAATATAACAAGTTATGGACCGATTCGGAGAAGGGTTGGATCATTTTGATGGAATAATATAACAAGTTAAGTACGGGATTCTGGGAAGGGTCGGAACATTTCTAGAATAATAAATAACAAGTTATGTGACCCGGGGTTCTGGAGAAGGGTATGGATTCATTTCTGTTTTTTAAAAAAAAAATAAAAAAAAATAATAACAATTTAGTGCCCGGATTCTAAGGGTCGGGGGGGTAATTTTTTAGATTTTAAATAACAATTTATATACCAGGTTCAAAATTTTTACATTCTAGATGGAAAAAATAACAATTTGTACCGGGGCTGGGAATTGAACATTTCAAGAATAAAAACAATTAAAATACCCGGTTTGGAAAGGCATCATTTTTAGAGGAAAATTTAAAAAAAGTTTAATGTGCCAGGACTGGAAGGACTGGGAACATTTCTAAGTAAAATAGAACAAAGTTATAGGACCAGGATTCTGGAGAAGGGTCTGGGAACATTTCTAGATGTAAAAAAAACAAGTAAGTGACCCGGGTTCTGGAAAGGGGCTAGAACATTTCAATGTAATAATATAAAAGTTAAAGTGACCGGATTCTGGGAAGGGGCGGATAATTTTTAGATGTAATAATAGAAAAGTTTGTGACCGGGGTTCTGGGAAGGGTCTGGATACTTTTTGGTAAAATATAACAGGGTTTTGTGACCGGGGTTCGGAGAAGGGGCTGGATACATTTTTGATGTAATAATATAAACAAGTTAAGTGACCCGGGTTCGAGAAGGGGCTAAACATTTTTAATGTAATAATATAACAAGTTTTAGTACCGGGATCTGGGGAAGGGGCTGGATACATTTCTAATGTAATAATAGAAAAAAAGTTTAGTACCGGGATTCGGAGAAGGGTCTGGTACATTTTTAGATTAATAAAATAAAAATATAGTGAGCAGGATTCTGGAGGGGTCTGGATCCCAAATTTTATATGTTAAAAAAAGAACAAAATTTTAATTGACCAGGGTTCTGGAGAGGGGGCGCTGATCCAGGGTTTATTCATTGCCAAATTGGTGTCGGGAAGGAATTTTTCCCTAAAATAGGGCAATTGGCTTTTGCCTCTGGGGGGTTTTTACCTTAATCAAGTCAAAATTTAACAGGGAGGCTGAATGGGTGGGCGTCGCTTTCTTTGGCTTTACAAACATTACATGGCCCAAAGGTCTAAAAATTATTTGTTCCCCTACAACCAATCAACGCCCATTTCATTTCATATAGTGTCTGGAAAAATGAGAGGGCCTCTGATTGGTTCAGGGCTCTGATTGGTTGCATGGCAACAAGGGAATTTTTTAACCCAAAAGTTTTTCATACATTTTGGCCCCTTTTTTTCAATTTGGTTAGGGGCAGTTCCACATTATAGAACTGGGGCCCACAGGTTTTTTTGCTCAAGCACCCCAGTAAAAATGGGGCAGCCCCGTGATACATGTCGCCCTTTGGTCTTTTAAATTTTAAAAACCCCATGCTAAACCCGTTACTTGACTGCAACACCTTTTGCCAATTATTGGGAGTTGAGACCACATTGTTAGCCCCTTTTGGCATCATAGAGAGAGAGATTCTTGCTCAGGGCCCCCTTTTGAGCAATTTTGTGAAAGTTAAATATCCGGGGAGTCAAGCCCGTTTTTGATTCATGGATGGCAATTTATCTAAACTGCTGCCATGTAATACTGCATTTCCCTTCAAAGGCAACTGCAGAAAAAATGCCTGGATGACCGCGTCAAACCACAACAAGATCAGTAGTTTGCTGCATATGTTGGGACCACATACTAAGAGGTGTTGTCTCATCAGTGGCTGTATGCAGTAAGCTCCCCCTAGTGCAGAATTATTTATTTCTATTTTTATGGGACCAGTAAATGATATTAAATTGTCATCTATATAATAAAAGGATGTCTCAGCTCTAAGGGCGACATGTATGAAGGAAAGTGCTTTGAAGTGAATTTTCGCATCTCATTTTCAGTGTATAATGCGCCTGAATGTATGAAAGTGGTTTTTGTGTTATTATAAATTGTTTGTAAAGTTCCCGCACCTCGCCTGTGTGTTTGGCGCATTACGGAATTTAGGCGCATTAGTAATGCACCAAACATGTATAAAGGCTGGAAATGGAAAAGTCATTAGAATAGCATGTCAGTGAATAGATACTATGGCACTGATCCTGCTTGGAGGACCACAGGTCCCAGCAATACCTATGCTGTGCTGGCTCTTGCTGTATGCAGAATAAAGGATGAGAGCAGCAAAAAATTAATTTCAAATTTAATGTAGTAAAAATTAAAAAATCTGAACATCATCATCAGTGGATTATTTAATGTGAAATTAGTTTAAGACTCTATTCATTTTAAATGCATTTTATAGGAGATATTTTTATATTTTTGGGATATTATATATTTTTGGGTAACTTTTATATGATAAAATTTTTATTTCATTTAAATAATTTAATTTTATACAGTTTGATAATTATCATAAATTTCTTTTTATTATTGCACTGGTGGAAGTTGAGAAATATTGGACATTTTTGCCCCTTACAGCAAATTTAGCTCCACTTCGACTCCTCAGGCTCCGGCAGATCACACTGAGATAGGTCTGCCTGTCCGAGCAGTAATGCGCCTAGTTTTGCCGAACCACATTCATATATGTGTCTATTACTACGAGTGTGGTGCGACGCCCCCAGAACATCGCATCATGTTAGGCGCATTGGAAAGTGTTGAGCCTTACGAACAATGCGCCGAACACATTCATTAGGTGCATTAGACATCGTAGCTGCTCCCTTAGGTGCATTGTATGCCAGAAAAGGTGAAAAACCCGATTATAAAGGTCTCCCTAAGAGTATGGAAACCAGATTATCCTAAATAAAATACATGATAAAAACAGGATTTTGGGGAATGCGACTTCTCTATTATATTAGATGTCCATATTGGGCCAGTTTAGACAATCATTCACTTTAAGTGCTGCACTTGGGATTGTACTTTGCACATTTTTAATGATCTCAAATAGTTCAAACTTAGACATTTCCTATGCGTCATCACTTTAATTATGTACATCAATTAGCATGTAAAATTCCATCATTTTCCCCAGCTACTGAACCATCAAAGAGGAGTTGTCTGCTGCCTTACTGATGCAAGTCGCTGTATATTTGCTCCATAATTCTTATAGTTTACACAGCAGAGCATTGTTCTCTAGGTGAAGTATTACCAGTGATAAATTAAGTGGCACCTACCATTCTGCCGGCTTTCCTGCCTCTTGTTTGCCGTTATGTCACCTGAAATAATGACCACAGGGTCCCTTTCCTCTCTCAGTTGACATAACAGAACCATTAATCCTATATTCTGCCTTTGGCTTGTTTTGGCCCAGTTGCATTATTTTGCATTTATGGTTTTTACGATCTCAGAGACACCTTTTCCCACTGTTCTCTGATCCCAGTATGTCTCCAGCATTGTATAGCTTCATCCCTGAAATGCTCTTATTAGTATAAATGAAGCAGTTTTTATTGCAGCATGCCGCATGTCACTTATTAAGTTAGATGTCCGCCTTTATAATATTTCTTTTTTAATTCTTCACTACATCCAAAGTCACTTTACAGATAGGTCTGATTAAAATCATTCTTCTGTTTGTGTTTGCAGCTCTTATGCGGAGCTATGTCCATGATTATAAACAGTAAGAGGGGGCAGATGTAGGGAAATAATAAATTACTAAAAGGATGCATCCATCTGTAAACATCATTTTTTGATAGACACAGAAAATGCATTAATTGCTTGCAAGCTTCGTCTGGCCCACAGGGCAGCAGGGAAAATTCCTGGTGGATCCCATGGTATGGTGGGCGCCCTGGCATGGCAGGCCGAGGGCAAAAGGGATAAAGGCAAAGAAAGAGAGACAGAAAGCAAGAGACATGTGCGGTCATGTACAGTAACTGTAGGGTGGGTCCCAATAATCAACTTCACTGGTGGGCGCCAAGAACCAACTCCACTGGTGGGCCCCAAGAGTCAACTCCACTTGTGAGCCCCAAGAATCAACTCCACTGTGTGCCCCAAGAATCAACTCCACTTGTGGGCCCAATTATCAAATACCCTGGTGGGCCCCAAGAATCAATTCCATTGGTGGGCCCCAAGAATCATCTCCACTGGTGGCCCCAAGATCAACTCCACTGGTGGACCCCAAGAATCAACTCCACTGGTGGGCCCCAAGAATCACCTCCACGGGTGGGCCTCAAGAATCAACTCCACTGGTGGGCTCAAGAATCAACTCCACTGATTGACCCAAGAATCAACTCCACTGATTAACCCAAGAATCAACTCCACTGGTGGGCCCCAAAAATCAACTCCACTGGTCGGCCCCAAAAATCGACTCCACTGGTGGGCCCCAGGAATCAACTCCACTGGTGGCGCTCAAGAATCAACTCCACTGGTGGGCTCCAAGAACCAACTCTACTGGTGGGCCCCAAGAATCAACTCCACTGGTGGGCGGCAAGAATAAACTCCACTGGTTGCCTCAAGAATAATCTCCACTGGAGGGACCCAAGAATCAACTCCATTGGAGGAACTCAAGAATCAACTCCACTAGTGGGCCTCAAGATTCAGCTCCACTGGTGGGACCCAAGAATCAACTCCACTGGTGGAACCCAAGATTCAACTCCACTGGTGGAACCCAAGAATCAACTCCACTGGTGGAACCCAAGAATCAACTCCACTGGTGGGTCCCAAGAATCAACTCCACTGGTGGGCCTCAAGAATCTGCTTCACTGTTGGGACCCAAGAATCAACTCCACTGGTGGGCCCTAGGAATCAACTCCACTTGTGGGCCCCAAGACTCTTCTCCATTGATTGGCCCTAAAAATAAACTCAATTGGTGGGCCCCCAGAATCAACTCCACTGGTGGGCACCATAAGTCATCCCCCACTAGTTGGCCCCTATAATCATTTCCATTGGTGGGCCATAAGAGTAATTTCAAATCTTTGGCCCCAAGAGTCAACTCCACTGCTCGGACCCAAGAGTAGGCTCCAATGGTGGGCCCCAAGATTCAACTTCTCCGGTGAGCCTGAGGAACCCTAGTTTGACACCGATTACTTATCTTGCATTGATCCTAAGTTAGAGCTTGTATTATACTACAGAGCAGCATTCACAATTCTGCTACCTATTATTGAAAACACAATCCACTTAGACTTGCTACCTGCTGCTTGCACCCTCTTTCATGACCATTGGACCAATTCCCTACTATCGTGTTTGATAACTGTTTCTGTTGCTGGACTCTGGACTCTTTCCCTGTTCTGTATGATACTAGATTGACTGAATTTGTGAAAAAAATTTGGTTTAGTTTATCCTGATCCCATAAACATGGCAATTACCATAACCCTACCCTAATTTGCATGTTAAGGTTTTTTTTTTTTTTTTTTTTTACTGGTTACATTTCTAATCCCACAGCACTGTCGCTTCGACATAATTTTTATTTGATGTCAGTTCCAGTCCAACGTCACAAATGTAACCCAAATGAGGAGTTGGGCATCAGATATAATTGACATGGCAGCGACAGCTAATTCAACTCATTCAAAAGCAGTTAAAAAAAAAACTTAACCCTATCCCCAATTTAATTTAGGGTTATGGTCAATTTCTTGGCAAATTCACTTGGTGCTCAGATTGACTCAAATCCGAGTGGCAAGACTATTGACTGTGCTAGTCCTCTGTAGATGGCGTCCTATGCAGATTCTTGCCACTCAACAGTCAAGGGAATAGAATCAACCAACAAGATTCCCTCTACAAGGGCCAATAGCAGCCTAATGGGCCTCCTCTATGGCATGTACACCCATGACTTATGGCTAGTGTTGATCGAACTTTTCTAGAGTTAAAGAGAACCTGTCACATAGTTTTTGCCCCCCTTGGCTGGGGACAGAACAAGGTAGTGTCAGGCATGCTGTTTCCAGCGCTGTGTCCCTTATTCTGTAAGATGCTGTAGTTTTCGTGTATTTAATGCTCAAATCTGCAGTTTTCAGCCAGAAGAGTCATTCGAAGAGTCCTTCGGAGTGTCAGTTTTTTTTAAACCCCGCCCATCTGGGCTAGCCACGCCCACCTCAACTGACAAACCTATTACTTTGAATAGGTAGAAACATGTGAATAACTGTCAGTGGGTGGAGCTAGCCTTTGGTGGGTGGAGCTAAAACCTGCTCATAAATAAGATTTAAGGGGTAAATGCTCTAAAACTCCAGCATCTTACAGAATAAGGGATACAGCGCTGGAAACAGCAGGTCTGACACTGCCTTGTTCTGCCCTCAGCAAGGGGGGCACAACCTATGTGACAGGTTCCCTTTAAGTTCTAGTAGAACTTCTCGAATTTTTAGAACTCAAACCGAACATTTTAATGTTCAGTCGAGTAAAGTTCTAGTTCTAGTTCGACACGCCATTTTTAGTTTCGTTTTCAGCGGCTTTCTGCACTTTTGGTGGCCATCCAATCACCTTTCTGCACTTTTGGTGCCATCCAATCATCTTTCTGCACTTTTGGTGGCCATCCAATCACCTTTCTGCACTTTTGGCGGCCATCCAATTTCCTTTCTACACATTTGGTGGCCATCCAATCACCTTTCTGCACTTTTGGCGGCCATCCAATCACCTTTCAGCACTTTTTGCGGCCATCCAATCAGTGCAGAGCACATAGAAGTGTCAAAAATGTCATCGCTGAGGTATAGGGCTCTCATTGGCAACTAAAATGACCATGTTATATATATTTCACTGTATTGCCTTGTGAACGCCATTTTCAGCTCACTCTCTGTACTGTACAGACTGCTCTCAGTTAGATAGCATTTTCCTCTCCACAGACAGCAATAGTTAACGAGTTTGGTATTGCTGGCTGCATCTTTCCCACACCCAGAAGCTGTTATTTGATGACATTTGCAGGCTCACATAACACCTAACTCTCCTATACATGGATATATATTATACAGCGTGCCTGGATTTGCTAAATCATACTCAGTGTCCAAAAGGTCAGTTTTTGCAGTTTTCAGGGTTCAGTAATTGTATAACACACTCTCCAAATCTCCTATGTGTCAAAGGGGCTTTTGGGCCCCCTCAGTTTGTAGGGCCCCGTAGCAGCTGCTACCGCTGCACCGCCTATAGCTACGCCCCTGCCTGCAAGCTGTCCTCATCTTTTCAGTTAGCCATTGAAAGGAATGAAGTATTTTAGCCTGGGAGTTTTTTTTCTGTGACTCTTAGAGCCAAATTGTCTTCACTAAGTTGTTCCACGTATCCAGTTTACTGTAAGGCCTCGTTCACACGGCTTATTTGGGCGCGGATTGGAGCCGTACTGCGCCGGATTTGCGCTGCAGTATGGCTCCAATCCGTCCCAGTAACTACGGAATCCACAGTTCTCATAGAGAACAGTGGATTCCGTCGCTCCTCCCCGCTCAGCGAATCTGCCGCGGGGGGAGAAAGTGACATGCACATTATTTACGGCGCGGACGCGCCATAAATAATGCATTGTCTATGGGGCCTCCGTCCCGCCCCTTATTCAAGCCGTAATTGCGGGCGAAATCCGTCCCGCAATTACGGCTTGAATAAGCCGTGTGAACCTTGCCTTATGGATGGTAATTCCAGCCTCCCCTCATCTGTATAGGTATAATAATTAACTAGAACATCTCCCATTGACTTTAATGGGTTCGAAGTTATAATTCAAATAGAACCTCGAACCGAACTCACAAAAGTTCGAGGCTCTAATCGAACTAGAACTTTTTACTGCTCGCTCATTTATCTCTTACTTACGGCAAATAATACTTATTCCATGTACTTTTAATAGTCAAACGCATAGGATGGCAGTACCTTGTGGTTCCTCACAGAGGTTAAAGGGGTTGTCTCACTACATTGATTTGTCCTGTTCTTGGTTTCATTTTGAATTCAGGGGCGAGTTTAGTGACTTCTTCTAGGCTGTAGTAGAAGCCAGGTCTGTAGCTATAGCAACCAGTGCTGGCAGCCTATCAGGAGAGATCAAACAGGTCTGTATCTATAGCAACCAGTGCTGGCAGCCTATCAGGAGAGATCAAACAGGTCTATAGCTATAGTGACCTGAGGAGCTGATGCAGCCCATACAAGAAGGGATATCTAGTAATACGTAAGAGACTGTTAATAGACACATATTGCAAAGTGACTTGTTTTTGCAAGATCTTTAACATAAAAAGCAGCAATCCTTGTAGTGAGACAACCCCTTTAAGAATGGGCACAGTGTGGCTATGTCTGGCATTCTAGTTATATTTTATATTACCCCTCTATCAACTATATACCGTCATGTAAAACACAACTATCATAGATAAATTAACTTTTTTCTTCTGCCTACAATAAAACACCAGAGTGAATGAACCAAGAGGCCCATTTGCCGAGTCTTTCCACCAGCTCGACAAGCGTGCATCCCTGGGAATACAACATATGTTAAAGTGAAACCCTGCAGCTACTATGTGCATATTACCAAGCTCTGAATTTCTGGAAGAGCATTCAGCAAAGAGAATATATTCCTCAACTCTCTGACAGATCCAGGGCACAACAGCTTTAGTATGCAAAAAGAAATTAAGGCTGAGCCAAACACTTTCAGAAATCATGAAGAGCCAGCGCTCATTCATCTGTCAAACCTACTTGTATGATTTATCAAGTCTCTCTTAAATCGCAGGCTTCATGTTATGTACTTTTCAATACTTCACATTTTGGGGAGTTACAGTAGCGGGTGATCTGACAATTGAGTGTTCAAGGTATGAGGCATCATGGGATGAAAGCTGTAGAATGGTTTGGATTTTATACTTTTATATTCTATAATGATTATCTAAATATTATATATCTAATCTATTATATTTATCTATATACATCTGTAAAAAAAATTATATATATACACATACCGTATTTTTCGGACTATAAGGCGCACATAAAAGCCTATGATTTTCTCAGAAATCGAAAGTGCGCCTTAGGCCTCGTTCACGCGGCTTATTTCGCCACGGATTTGCCGACGGATTGACGATCGTCAATCTGTCGGCAAATCAGTCAGAAAAAAGTCACAGCCTATTTTCTATTGATTTCAATAGAAAATACGGCTCGTCGTTCACATGACGCGTAGTTCCGTGCCGGATTGCCTCCGCGGATTGACGACGGCAATCCGGACAGAAAAACAATGCACGTCACTTAATTCTGTCGTAAATCAGTCCCGAGTACACGCCACACTTGGGTGGCGCGTATTTGCCGCAGAAAACGCCAAGAATCCGTTCTGGGTTCAATTATAGGTCAGTCTGTAGCCCTGACAACTGTCTGGTTTTGTATCATTTTTTGGGGAGGAACAAAGCTAGAATATGATTTGTGCAGCTAATATTCCTCACAAATCCACTTGCATGTCCAAAGGAGAGGAGGACAAGAGAAACATGTCCCGGAGACCCACAGTGTACTGCCGCATGAGGTTGGACGTAGGGGCCCTGATATTGGAGGTAAGTCCTTTAAAATTTTGGGTATGTCCAAACAGCCTAATTGTGGGGTATTAAGTGCTCCTGCAATTAGGCTGTGTGTATGGGAACTTGAAGGAGGGGGTGGGGGGGCAGCAGTCTGCAGCACCAATTGACATGCATTCTTCATGGCACTGAAGCGCCATGAAGAAATAACATGTAATATAATGTTTGTTTGCATGGGATATTTGTTATGCTTTTACTATGCACTGCATTCCCAATTATGCCATGTGTTTTGCTCTTTTTTAATATTCTGTGAATATTTCTAAAGGAGGGGAGAGACTGGGTGGGGTAGCAGGCTGCATGCCTACTTTGAAATGCATTGTTGTGTAACGTATTGAATTGCTGCCAAAAAGTGTCACAAAAAAATTCTCCCCCTGGGTGAAACAAAGATCATATTGTATACGCAGGTGGAAAAATCTGTTTTTGTAGTATATGAAACTCATGATTTTTTTTTTTTTTTTTTTTTATGACACTTTTATGACACTTTTGTATTAGTATCAGATATTTTTTCCCCTGAAATGTTTTTATGCTTGCCAATTGCCTGTTCTTTTAATGAAAAAAATTTTAGTAAAACAACAATCACTTGTCAGATAAATGTTTGTCCAAATTTTTTTTTGGTTTTTTTTTTATTACAAATTGAAAAATATTACATTGTTTTGCCAGTTTTTAGTTTACAGCGGCAAAACACATTGCATAACGTGCACAAACTTTTCATATATCTGCAACTTGCTGCCGTTAATGCAATATGTTTTGCTAAATTTTTTTAATACAGTATCAGAATGTTTTTGTGTGGGATTTTAAAATCTCATGAAACTTTCATGTTATATTATACGTGACCAGAACCGTCCCATTCTGAGGGACAAGAACACCACCGGATATATCAACCGGCCACGCCGAGATCAAGAATGGATATCTGTGTGCCGGGGTCTATTCCCAGAATGGGACGAGAACCAGCAGGCCCTTTCCAGGCAGAAATCGGTAGTAAAATAAAAACTTCATCTCCACACATTATTCACAACTGTATTTTTGTGACACATATTTTAATGTGCCACTTTTTATACAGTGAAGCTTTTGGAGTGTATGTTCACTTTGGTACTTGAAAGTGCGTGTGAAATTTACATTTCAGCAATGTGTGCTTGCATCCATCTGGAAAGATGCAGACATGCATTGAACATTTACTAATGTGTTGTAATACATGCATGGCTGTACACCCGACAGTACGTTGCTACATCTTTCTTTTGTGCTTGGCTTCACCCAAAAGTTGCATTTGGTTTCAGGCACAAAGTAAGGCAGGTTTTGCCCGCTCTGTTCGTGTGAAACGATAGAATGCATATTTTACTGCACCGTTTTTAAAATGTTCTATGCATGTCACTTTCCCTGTTCTGATTGATCTAGACACACATTGCTAAACTGTATGTCCACATGGACATAACATGCCATGTGAACAAACCCTCCAAACAGAACATAGTATTTCTTAATTTTTAACATATTTTATTTCTGTTGCAGAACAGGACGTGAGAAACCGTTGGAAGACGGTGCAGGACCGGTACGTCCGCTGGATGAGCAAGGAGGCGCCGAGCGGATCCTCTCCCCCCAAGGAGGCAAACATCCCCTTCGCTGAGGAGCTGATGTTCCTCAGGCCCCAACGACAGCTCCGGATGTAGTTTTTTTTTTTTTTTTCTCATACATGTTTGCAAATTTGGCTATGTGGCTATGTGACTTATATTTTAAAAAACAGAGCACTAATTTTGTTTTCAAATTTTTTTTAGAACATCGGGAAAAACCTACCCCTTTCCCGGAGCTGTCGGCTGGCCAGCCCGGCCCTGGGGAACATCAGCTGGGGAGAGGGAACGGCGCCCCAGTGAGTCCCAGCGGCGGGCGAGGGGAGGGGGGATAAACATCGGCGGGATCCCTAGGGGTGGGTCCCGACGAGGACACCCAAATGTCTTCGGGGGCAGTGGCCTCAACAAGCTCAGCTGCAGCTGCACACACATGCGAGGCTGCAGCTGGGGCTGCTGCCCCCCCCGCCGGACCCCCCCCAAACGTCGTGCGTCCCCCCACTCCCCCTGCCCGCACCCCTTCCAGCACACTCCACGTCCTGTTCGAGTCTTGGCGGCGTAGAAACCCGCCTCCCTAGGGAAGCAACCTCCACCCTGGGGGAGGAGCTTGCTTCCCTAGCAGCGCGGGTCGATGGCCGGGATCACCTTACCAACTTTTTCTTGGCAATGGCAGAACGCTGCTGCCTTCTGCCATTACCGTCGAAAGACCAAATAATGACATTGATCCCGGCCATGGTGGCAGTCTACGCCACCGGACAAAACATGCCAGATGCAGGGAACCTGGCCCACCTCATGCAATGGTATTGTGGTCTCCGGGACCAGCCTCCTTCCCTTTGGACGCCAGCCATTTCCCCCTGCCGCACTCCGTACCGCCCCTGACCCTTATTTTCTTTATAGAAAATACAAGAATGTTCAAGGCAACATAATCAAATTTTATTTGTGAGCCCAAAAAAAAAAAATATATTTATTGAAAAGCATTGAGTAACTACAGGAGTCACCAAGTACAACCTGTAGCATTACCAGAACATTGCAGGATCGGGGGTTTCAGCAGAAGCATGAGTCCACTTGTGGAGAATGCAGCAACAGCCGGAGATGTCAGGATCGGCGTGCAGCAGAAGCACGAGTCAGGTGTCTGCACAAGCTTGTCCCCGAAGGCCTTTGACCGGAGGAGATCCATCCATCCACGGAAGGAGTGCTGACTAGAGGCTGTCAAATTGCCATGGCACTCTGCCTTCGGGGGACATAAAAAAGCTCGCGAAGGTTTCTCGCACCTCTGCACTTCGGCTGGATGGGCGGCCGAGGCCCCAGGTGGATGGAGATGCACCAAAAACAGCCTGTGTCTCCACTTCCATGTCGGGACCATCAAAGTCCCGAACATAGTTGTGGAGAACACAGGCTGCTTTGATGACTCCATCCACCGTGTGCTCATCCAGCCGAATGGCAGTGGTGAAGACCCTCCACTTGTTAGCCATGATCCTGAAGGCGCACTCCACCGTGCGCCGTGCCCGGCTCCCGCCTCGTGTTAAAAACTCTCCTCCGGACATCCAGTCCCCTTTGGGTTATGGCCGCAGCAGGTTTTCACATCAATGGGAAGGCCCTTTATCACCTACCAGGACGAAGGGGACTGTCTGGGTGGAACCCGGAAGAGGTTTTGGTGGGGGTAGAGTCCTTTGCTCTTGCAGCACTTGCCTCCCAAACTGCGAGTTCAGCAGCGCCCGGGAGTCCCCAGTACTTCCATAGGCGCCGACTTCGATCGCAACAAACTTACTGTGTGCATCAGCCACCGCCATCAGGACCACAGAAAAGTACTTTTTATAATTGAAGTTTCATGGATCCTGATTGCGGTGGCTGCTGCACACGGGATATGCTCCCGTCGACCCGGGGCCTATGCAGTTGGGGAATTTGGCCACAGATTGAAGCCTGTCTGCTACCTGCAGCCAAATCTTCCGGGTCGGGGCTTGGCATCGAGATGGGCTGCAAGTGCTGCCAGATCCAAGTGGCATGTGACCCTCACAAATTCGGATATGGTGATTTACCAACCGGAATTGGAGGTTGCAGCGATTTCATTAACTCTCCCCTGTTGCCATAAATCTGCAAAAAAAAAAAAAAAAAAAGGTGTTTAGGTAATTTAGCTTTAAAAAATAGTATGGTTTTTTGTGTGAAAAGCAGTTGGGGCTGATTCCAACACAAAGAGCCGTCAGCAAAAATGTGTGTAATTTTTTGAAATTTTTTGGAACTGCATGCAGTTCTAACTGAATAAAGTTCCCCAAAAAAATTGTTAACTTTTTACTTACCGCAACGTTATCAGCAGTCGTTCCGATGGAGAGATGGATGTCCTCATATTGGTGTCCTCCCTTTGAATGGCAGGTCCAACAATTTCAAAGCAATCGGTCAAAGGCCTCCGGGGACAATGCGCCAAAGTCATTTGGGAACTTGCTGGGGGGAAAGCTGGTGGGAAAACAATTTTTGTTAGCAATTCTCAAATTGCAAAATAACTAAAATATTCAATAATGGTTACAATATAGAGTAAAAACATAATCCAACAAAAAAATAACATATTTAAAATAACATTATGTCCTGTTGAAATGCAAAATGTGCATACCTCCTTGTTCTCCATAAGCTTTCCCATATGGCCCCGTTCATATCGGAGCCATTGATTGGGTGCACCCAATTTTATTTTCGCCGGCGTCTTGCCATTTGTTTCTAATAAAAAAAAAGGAAAACAAGAATTATGTAAATTCATTTTTACAGTCAATCATTTTTTCATTCATTCATTTTTACACAGTCACAGCTACAGTACCCCCAAACAGTAAAATCTACACTGACCAATTAAAACAGTAACAGTACAGTACACTCATAACAGTAACATCAAAATTTAAAAGTAAAATCTACACTGACCACATTAAAACAGTAACAGCTACAGTAACACTCAAAAACAGTAAAATCAAAATTAACAGTAACATCTACACTGACCACATTAAAACAGTAAAGCTACAGTACACTCATTTAAAAGTAAAATCAAAATTAACAGTAACATCACATGACCCACATTAAAACAGTTAAAAGCTACGTACAACCCCATACAGTAACATCAAAATTAACAGTAACATCTACACTGACCCCATTAAAACAGTAACAGCTACAGTACACCCATAACAGTAACAACTGTAGTAGAGAAATAACATCCATATTGCCCACAAAAAAAACACATTAAACAATAAAACCACAATAATCCACAGTGGGAGCAATTAAAACCCGTAAAAACAGGTAAATCCACAGTAGTTACATCCACAGACCCCCATACCCGGGAAAATCCACAACTAAAATAGTAACATCCACAGTACAAACCCATAACATCTAATGACACCTAACCATTTTGCCACAGTGGGCCCCAATACACATTGCCCCAACAGAAAAAAATGCATTCATTCAACTTACAAAATGTAAAGTACCCCTGGGACATCCACAATACACCCATTCACATGTAACAAAACATAAATACATATAGACATACTGACATTTTCATACCATATTGACATAATAACATCACTTTCACATCACATCACACCACAAAGATAGGTACTTTAACCCTCCTCTTTCCCGCCGACCCAGTTCGTTGGAACAAAAACCAAAGAAAAGCTGCCAGCTCCCCCTTGCTATAATGCACTCTTCTTGCATTAGGATCCATAATTCTGGAACTATTTGCAGCAAAAAATTCTACAATTCCGATATAACCAGAGCAAACTGGCACAGAAAGATTTTCCATCTGTGTCTTTTATATCATTTTATGGGTGGAGACTATTTAATGCATTAAACCAATTATTATCTTGTAATTTTTTCTAGGGGGGGACAGGGTCCATATAGCTTTTTTAATTGGCTAATTTGAAAATAAATTAATCTCTTCAAAGAGAAATAATGGTTGCTGATAGGTTACTTTAAAAATAATAGTGTATTTATTGGCTGTCTAGAACAAATCCGGCGCGAAAACTCCGGCCTGAAATCCCCGCAAATACGCGTCCAATAAGTGCACGTTTGCGACGGTTTTTCGCGACAGATTTCCTGGCACAGCTCTAGACGGATTTCAGCCGTATTTGCGGATCGTCAATCTGTCGGCAAATCCGTGCCCAAAATAAGCCGGTGGAAACATAGCCTTATAGTCCGATGCGCCTATATATGAATCAATTCTTCACTTGGGATTTTAAAGGCTTTGTTCAGAACGTATTAGGTACATCTAGTTTAGTGACACTGATTTGCAACTGATTTGCAGCTGATTTGCAACTGATTTACAATAGTAAATATGTTCCGAAATCAGTTGCAAATAAGTGCCACTAAGTGTGACACGTATTTCGCGATACGGCACGGAAATATGTACATGTATTGACTTTTGTTACAAGTTTACAAGTTTGAGAGTTGGGCCCGGTGTTCACACGGCTTTTTCCCCGAGGATTGTGCGCCGTATTGCGCTCAAAATCCGCCGTGAATAAGGGGCGGGGCCGGAACGCGGCGGGGGCGCCGCTCCCGGCCTCATAGACAATGCATTGTTTACGGCGTGTCCGCGCCGTAAATAATGTGCATGTCACTTTCTCCCTCCGCGGCGGATTCGCCGAGCGGGGAGGAGCGACGGAATCCACTGTTCTCTATGAGAACGGTGGATTACCGTAATGACAGGGACGGATTGGCGCCGTACTGAAGCGCAAATCCGGCGCGGAGTACAGCGCCAATCCGTGCCCAAATAAGCCGTGTGAATGAGGCCTTATTGTGAAAGTGTTGAATGAAGCTTGGCTTGCCGTCTGAGCTTTGTTTCATTTAATGTGCCGCACCTTATAATCCAGTGCGCCTTTATATATGAACCAAGAAGACTTAACAGGCGCTCATTGATAATGCGCCTTATAATCCGGTGCGCCTTATAGTCCGAAAAATACGGTATATATATATATATATATATATATTTTATAGATATCTATATTGATAAATATAATAGATTAGATATATAATAGTTAGATAATCATTATAAAATCTAAACGTATAAAATCCAAACCATTCTACAGCTTTTGTCCCATGATGCCATGATGGTGAATATATATATATATATATATATATATATATATATATATATATATATATATATATATATAATATATATATATATATATAGAATAATCCACGGCACTCCACACATAGAATAAAGCAAAAAGAGTGTTTATTCCTCCATGCTTAAAAAAGCAACGTTTCAGCCCCCTCACAGAGCCTTTGTCAAAGGCTCTGTGAGGGGGCTGAAACGTCGCTTTCTTAAGCATGGAGGAATAAACACTCTTTTTGCTTTATTCTATGTGTGGAGTGCCGTGGATTTTTCCTTTTTTATGTGTTTTTGGAGCTTATACATCTAAGCTGTCGCCGCTGGCACCCGTTCTACCTATTTTTTCTTGTTATCCATCGGAGTGCTGCTTTTTTCTGTTGTTATATATATATATATATATATATATATATATTATATATATATATATATATATATATACACACACACAATCTAAGTACATGTACATATACATCTTCTTGGTGCCTGTCAGTTTAATGACTCAGCTACTTACAGAGAAGGTAAGTATTCTGGTCACTGCTATAGAACCACCCACAGCCTAAGGAGACAGAATAAGTGGAAAACTGCTTGTGACTCAGTGAATTAGCCTAGTGAGAAAAGCTCTTTAAGATGTATCTCAAAAAAAGTAAATTTCCTCATTATGGAGAGGCACTATGAAGGTGTGCGGACAATTTCATCCCTTGAGTGTGCCACTAAAATTTCAATATATTCAAATAAGGGAAGAGTGCTAAGACTCCAGCGCTACCTACTGGAAGTAGCATTTCTTAAAACTGCACCCTCTAAAAGAGCTTTTGAACATGACTATGAGTTTAAAGGGGTTGTCTCACTACAAGGATTGCTTTTTATGTTAAAGATCTTGCAAAAACAAGTCACTTTGCAATATGTGTCGATTAACAGTGTCCTACCTATTCCTAGATAACCCCTCTTGTATGGGCTGTATCAGCTCCTCAGGACGCTATAGCTACAGACCTGTTCAATCTCTCATGATAGGCTGCCAGCGCTGGTTGCTATAGCTACAGACCTGTTCAATCTCTCATGATAGGCTGCTAGCACTGGTCGCTATAGCTACAGACCTGTTCAATCTCTCATGATAGGCTGCCAGCACTGGTTGCTATAGCTACAGACCTGTTTGATCTCTCATGATAGGATGCCAGCACTGGTTGCTATAGCTACAGACCTGTTTGATCTCTCATGATTGGCTGTCAGCGCTGGTTGCTATAGCTATAGACCTGGCTTTTACTGCAGTCTAGTAGAAGCCACTAAACACGCCCCTGAATTCAAAATGAAACCAAGAAAACAGCACTGAGGTGAGATGAATCAATGTAGTGAGACAACCCCTTTAACGCTGAGCCGGTTACCAATGGAGAACTCTTGGCTTGTAAATCTTCATACACCTTCTTCGTGCGTTTCCCTAATGAGAAGCATTAGCCCTCTTAAGCTAAATCTAAAGCCTTTCACCCAGTAAGCCAAAACCCTGCTCTAAACTTTAGAGGAGCAGCCACCCTGAAATACGTATATACAGATGGGAAACTGGCTTGGCTTTAAACTCCCAGTCATGTTTCATGGCTCTCTGATGGGGTAGATTTGACTTTAATAAATGCTACTTCCAATAGATGGGGCTGAAGTCCTAGATCACTTCCCTTGAGCTTATTGAACATCTCAGGTTCTTTCTGTGTGTATATACCAAGTACTCACTCAAGTCACAATGGCCTCAGGATACAATATTTTCAATGTACAGTGATCTCTTGGGACATTGTATGTCAAGCATGGTTTCAGAATGTGTCAGACACCGATCTGGCCGATTATACATAGTTGCATAATACATGTAAAGTACATATTGTTGTTTTACATATGTTTTTGCATTGCATTAAACGGATGTGTGCAATGAAGTGACGTGTCAGATCCTGATCCGTTTAACTAATTTAAAAGGCAATAGAAACAATAGAGATATGTTTCTGCAGTCCAGAAAATGTATCCAAATATGTATCACACTTTGTGGTACGTTTTCGGATGCATTTGACAGAATACGTTTTACGTAGGGCACAAACGTATCCAAGACGGCGTCTGCACTTACCCATAGAGGTGGAGGACATTAAACCCTACTAAGCAAATACATATAGAAAGTTCACAACTCAATTAGTGACATGAGGCGCAGAAATTCTAGAACGTTGGATGATTTGTGCTGAGATATCCTCCGCATCTTCAGTGCTGATTCCAGAACTGGTTATACATGAATGTGCAAAACACAGGTCACCATTCAGTAACACCTTATAGAGTGCTGAGCTTTAGACACGCAGTGCTAAATCCTGCAAGAGGCCTGCGAAAGCCCCAGCTGCCACCAGTCATGTTTACACTGGCGCAACCTGCTAAATGGTACAAATGAGGCAAACATAGTGTAACACAAACACTACAACACCCGCTAAACGATGGGGGCCAGCTCTGTAACTGGAGAAATATGGGATACTGAAACTAGCTGTATACAATAACAGGAAGTAGAATAGATAGATAGATAGATAGATAGATAGATAGATAGATAGATAGATAGATAGTTTGAATAGATAGTTAGATAGATAGATAGATAGAATGGGGATTAAAATAGTTTGATAGATAGATATTTTGTTAGATAGATAGATAGATAATAAAGATGATAGATAGAGATATAAAATATAAATAGTTAGATAATAGATAGATAGATAGATAGATAGATAAGGAAAAATATAAAGATAGATAGATAGATAGAGGGTAGGGAGATAGAATAGAAGATAGAAGATATGGATAGGGTGGAGATAGGGTAGATGAAGATAGATGGGAAAAATAGAGAAGAAAGATAGATGGATTTGATAGATAGATAGATTTGATAGTGGGTAGATTTGATGGGTGGGTAGATAGATAGATAGATAGTTTTTTATGGGGTTGGTTAATGATAGATAGATAGATAGATAGATAGATAGATATAAATAGATAGGGATAAGATAGGGAGATAGAAATAAGACAGATAGACAGATAGATATATGGATGGATGGACGGACGGATAGATGGACAGATAGAGCCAGACAGATAGACCGACAGAAAGATAGATAGTGAAATAGACAGACAGATAGATAGATAGACAGACGGATAGATAGATAGATGGATAGATAGATAGACGGATAGATAGATACCCTGTTTCCCCTAAAATAAGACAGTGTCTTATAATAATTTTTTCTCCTTAAGACGAGCTCAAACTTATTTTTAGGGATTATTTTATTTTTCTATGAACAAGAATTCACATTATTTGTTGAAGAAAAAATCAACTTGTATTAATATCCTGTAGTGATTTCATCACAAACATCAGCATAAGCAG
Organism: Phyllomedusa bahiana; assembly: GCA_025379985.1. NCBI lineage: Eukaryota > Metazoa > Chordata > Amphibia > Anura > Hylidae > Phyllomedusa > Phyllomedusa bahiana. The sequence goes on from JAODAL010025018.1 coordinate 40,420, forward strand.
CCAAACGCTGGATTGCATCAAAAATGTACTACGTCTTATTTTCAGGGGATGTCTTATTTTAGGGGAAACAGCGTAGATAGAGTCAGACAGACAGATAGATAGATAGATAGATAGATAGATAGATAGATAGATAGATAGATAGATAGATAGATAGATCGATAGATAGATTAAACATCTCCAGCTATTCTCCATGACCATTAGAAAAAAAGTTTTAAAGGGGTTGTCTCACCACACTGTTTCACAGAGCCAAAAACAGCTTTTGTTCATGCATACTGTCTCTTCCTGGTCAGGCTGTAGGGGATTAGCATATCAACTCTGTTTTCAAGGATTTACTAATTACAGGAAATGTTTATCTAAAGTCCAGAGACGCTTCAGAGCTAAAGCAAACAAAAGTAACTAGTCTCCTTTGTTTGTTAGATAAGATAACTCTCAAGCTGCCAGCAGTTCAGTGTGCGACCTGTGTGATGACATCATCCAGGGCCGTTCCTAGGGGCGGCGAGACGGCACCGAGGCTCCCCTCAACGGAGGGGGGCACCGCTCGCCTCACCTGCCCCGCGGGTAGCCTCTGACTCTGCCGGCAGCTGCACACATTTAATACAGCTGCCGGCACAGGGAGGAGGCAGGACGGATCGCTCCCCTCCTGTCTCCTCTCCTGTATGTATAAGCGCTCAGTCAGAGCGCCGACACATACACAGCAGCGTCACAGGGGGCACACGGCTTTCACCACGCCCCTTGCGACCTCAGTCTCGGCTCCCGTGTGTCCCAGGAGGCCCCAGGAGCTGAGTGTAAGTGGTGTGATGACGTCACGCCGCTTACACTGAACCTCGGGACCTGGACACGCTGCGGGGATCCTGGAAAGGTGAGTGACGTTTTTATTATTTTAAAATCCTTAGCTACAGGGGTCACTGGCTACAGGGGGGCACTGGCTACAGGGGGACACTGGCTACGGGGGACACTGGCTACGGGGGTCAGCTGGCTACAGGGGACACTGGCTACGGGGGGGGGACACTGGCTACAGGGGGGGGCACTGGCTACAGGGGGGGCACTGGCTACAGGGGGGCACTGGCTACGGCTGCACAGGGGGGACTGGCTACGGGGGACACTGGCTACGGGGGCACTGGCTACAGGGGGGCACTGGCTACAGAGGGAACACTGGCTACAGGGGGGACAACTGGCTACGGGGGGACACTGGCTACAGGGGGGACACTGGCTACAGGGGGAACACTGGCTACAGGGAGACACTGGCTACAGGGGGGCACTGGCTACAGGGGGACAGGCTACAGAGGGGACAATGGCTACAGGGGGGACACTGGCTACATGGGGCCGGGCTAGGGGGGCGGGGGGCACTAGGCTACAGGGGCACACTGGCTACAGGGGGGCACTGGCTACAAGGGGACACTGGCTACAAGGGGGACACTGGCTACAAGGGGACACTGGCTACAAGGGGGGGGGCAAACTGGCTACAAGTGGGACACTGGCTACAGGGGGCACACTGGATCAAGGGGGCCCTGGCAACTACAGGGGGGACACTGGCTACAGGGGGACACTGGCTACAAGGGGGGAAAACTGGTGCCTACAGGGACAACTGGACTTACAGGGGGACACTGGCTACAGGGGGGGACACTGGCTACAAGGGGGCAAACTGGCTACAGGGACAACTATCATGGCTACAAGGGCAACTGACTACAGGGGCAACTATCATTGCTGGGGCTACTATCTGGTTACAGGGAGGTATTACATGGCTACAGGGGCAACTATTATGGCTGCAGAGGCAACTATCTGGCTTCAGGGGCAACTATCGTGGCTACTGGTGCTGTCTGGTGGGTATTACATGGCTACAGTGGACAGTTATCTGGTGAAGCACTGTGTTGCATTGTGGCACATTATTTTACGGTGGGGGGCGGGGGGGGGCAAAATTTCTTCACCTCGCCCTGAGTGCAAAGTAGCCTAGGAACGGCCCTGACATCATCCCTGCTATCAGATAAGACAAACAGCAGAGGAGAGCAGTGCAGAACAGGTTGGGAACCTAGAGAAACCTGAGTGCACTCAGAGATGATAAAATCACTTTTATCTCCTCAACAAAGAAAAATAAACAAAGCCATATATTTGGAAATTTCTTCATTTACTGTTCCCTACATTTTGAAAGCTAATCTTTGTAGTGAGACAAAGTGTTGCTTGAATCATTCCCTGTTCAGTTACACATTTATCAACCAAACTTGTAAAAAAAAAATCAGGACGTCCCAATTTTTTTTTTTTTTTATCTGCTGGGATCCTTGCAGGGCATGGACTGCTATAGAATGGTAAGTTAACCCTAACCCCAACTTAGAGTTAAAGGGGTTGTCTCACTACAGGGATTGCTGCTTTTTATGTCATAGATCTTGCAGAAACAAGTCACTTTACAACATATGTCCATTAACAGTGTCCTACCTACTCCTACATATCCCCTCTTGTATGGCTGCATCAGATCCTCAGGTCACTATAGCTACAGACCTGTTTGATCTCTCCTGATAGCCTACCCGCACTCGTTGCTATAGCTACAGACCTGGCTTCTACAGCAGCCTAGTAGAAGTCAATAAAAACACCCGTGAATTCAAAATGAAACAGAGAAAACAGGACTGAGGTGGGATGAATCAATGTAGTGAGACAACCCCTTTAAGGTCAATTTTTGGGCGATTTATGACAGAATTAGATTCCGGCTGACCCAAATCGAATAGTTTGAATTCGGGACAGATTTGACACTGAACTTAGTCTGAGGCCATACATATTTTTAACCTTACAATTGTGATGTAATAACTATCTATAGAACATACTGATGATAGCACGTATCCCAGTAGTGACAAAGAGCCTAGTAATATTTGCTATACTGTAGTATGTTCAACACAGATGTATTTGTAGGGGAAAGTGGGAACTACAGCAGAAGTAAAAAGGGGCCCCGCATCGATCACCTGATCCCCATTAGTGTATATGCCAGGGAGGCAAGTTAACCTTAGAGCTTGTTCTCCTCTGCCTTGTTTGACAATGTAGTATTCCTGGGTTCAGTCTGGACTATTGTGAGGTCCAGAGAATTAGTACTTGTCACCTTGAATTTCATGATAAACTTTGCTGATCTTCAAAGTCCATGTTGTGGCTGGAGTCCATTATCATGTTTGGTTTAGGTCTAATCAGGGTCAAAAAACACAGAAACAATGCCATAGTCATAGCTCAAAGGCTGGACTGAAAACTGAACCCAGTAAAGAGGCAACACTGGCCCCTATTCTACTTGGGAAAGATAAACAGGCGCAGCTAATTGCTGAACAGTAGCTCACATAACCCACCACTAGGGGGACAATTAGATGATAAAAAACTGCACATTAACTTGATACCTGTTCACACCAGCATGCAGAAAAGCCACAGTATAATACATGGAGAGATTGCACAAATGAAAAAATACCAATAAAACAACCACTCACACACCTAATCTAATCAGGGTCCAAACTCAAAGAAATACTTAGGGATATCCGAGAGTGGATTCACCGCTCCTGCAAAAATTGGGGATGAGGCTGACCAGATATGGTGCCCTCGCTCTTGGCAGTAGCTTTCATAGTTATTACGCTCTTGATGTCCAACATATAAAAGGCATGCCATATTCAATCTACTGTACAAAATGAACACGAAATCCCACCAGAGCAAGCATGTTTCTCTGTGAAATGTATCACATTTTCGACTTGATGAGCGTTAACGCACTTTTTACTGTAAAATCCCATCACTTAACGTCCAAGCAAACAGAATCATAATTAAAATAAATTAGCAATGATAACTCCTAGAGAATACATTCAAATAGCACAATATAAACTGATATTAATTGGTTTTTGAACATATTCATTTGTGTAAATTATCGGATCCCAAGACGTTTTGTGCACAGAATGCAATGAAATATTTATAACCCGGATTTGCTTCAAAACAGAGTGTTACTTGTATGGGGAAATGTGTCCAAATTTATGGATAATTGTTGAGGCAGACATAGACAGGCGATATCATTTACTCCCTGGTGTCAGTTATAAAGGATATAGATGGTGGGAGGGTGGGAGCCATTGAGCTGACGGGTTAGAAACATTTAAACTTAGTCCAAAATACTAAAATAATAAGTTTATTAATAAATTTTACTTTCGGATTCCTCATCATTTCCCCTCCAACAATGTAAAGGTCCCCAGAGGCATCAATTTACTATACTACATGTACCTCTTAGGTAAATACAGTGATAACTTGGTGTAAGTTTGCTTTGGTATAAGTCCAACTAAGTCCTGTTTGGACTCAAAAATTTTTGTTTGGTATACAACATTTCTTTGGGATAAGCCTCGGGGTGGCCTGGACCTGCATGGCAGCGGAGGCCAGGGCCGGGACAATGGGTAGGCAAAAGTAGGCGACCGCTTAGGGTGCCACATCTTACCAAGTGGCAAAGGGGGCGCAAGGAGGCATGGGGTGGGCGGAATTTTCCATTTGGGTGGCGATTTGTGCCTTATTTGCCTAGGGCACCAGAATACCTTGTCCCAGCCCTGGCAGAGGCGTAACAGAGGAGTTCGGTACAACATTCAGCCGGCTATCTCAAGCAAAGTAGAAGGATTTAGCAGTCTGATGGTTCTGGAGTTGAGCGCTGCTTTGGCCACACACAGACACTCCACAGTCCCCTATGGCAGTGGCTACACTTACAACTAAGGCTAGCTCAAGCCTTTACATAGTTACATATTTACATAATTAGTACGGTTGAAAAAAGACACGTGTCCATAAAGTTTAACCAAGGGTGGGGAAAATGTGCGTGAAGGGAGGGAGACATGGAGTGAATGCCCTGAAACCCACAAGGCAAGAACCAATCTGCTCCAGTGGAGCCCCCATCTCTGACCCCAGAGCCGCCACCAGCCGGGATCCAGGATTTTACATGGCTACATACGTAAAAATATTATTTAGTTTCAGGTAGGTATCTAAGCCTTTCTTGAAACTCCCAACTGTTCCTGCTGTGACCAGCTCCTCAGGCGGCTATTCCACAGATTCACAATTCTCACAGTGAAGAACGCTTCTCTCCTCTGGAGAGTGAATCCTTTTTACTCCAGCTGGTCTGTCTTGTAGCACAAAGCTGTGTTTCCACCTAAGACACTTATGAGATATCATGAGGATAGACCATAACTGTCTGATAGATGCGGGCAGTGCCTGGGGCCCACAGATGGAGTTGAGTCAAGGGGCCCCCATTTGAACTGTTTCTGGGCCTACCGGTGGAGTTTATTTTAGGGGCCCACCCTACAGCTGCTGTAAATGACTGTACATGCCTCCTATACTCTACCTCTTGTTTTTTGCAGCTTATTCTATCCTTCTTTTTGCCTCTTCTGAGGTTATTTATGCAGTTAAAAAACAACTTCATGTCTCCCAAGCTTATGGGCCCACCGGGGGTTTCCCCTTTTCCCCTGTGGGCCAGTCCGAGCCTGGATGTGGGTTCAAACTTAGGTTTCCAGCATGTATATTGAGCCTGTAGAAATGTTGTGGACCTGCCAAGTGATACCTGTGAGTAAAGCCTGCAGAACCCAAGCTGAGAGTCTCTGTGGTTAAATCCAGTGCTGGTGGACAACACCTTCCTGACAATCACATACTGGTAGGCCTGATATCCATGCAGACTCCTAATGGGAGCAGAGGACAGTAGTTCAGAGCTGGGGGTTGTGTACTGCTGTCATGAAAATGATGACTGCAGCTCTGTACAATTTACATAGTGACTCATGAGTCCTAGTTCTCAGCATTATCATGACAACAAGTACAGAGCTGGGGGGATTGTACACTAATGTCAGCACATAGGCCCTAGCAGTGATAACTGTGGAGGGAAGTTGTAGATTTCAATGCAGTCTGGCAGTTGTAGGAAAGAGATGCTGGAGAACTACTGACACTCCCACAAGCAGGAAATTTCACTGCAAAAATGAATAAATGAATAAGGAGGCAAAACAAAAGAAACACATGAAGGTAGTGGAAGGTCTTTACTTTCAATAGAATTTCGGTTTATAGTTGTCTATGAAATCTTTAAACTCCCAGTAACCCCATTAAAGGGGTTTTTCCATAAAGTAAACTTGACATACAAAGCTTGCAAATTAAACAATAAACATTTTCACCATTATTAAAAAATTCTGCACCATTTTCGTTTTAAAGACTACCTTAGTGATCCATCGTGTACAACTCGTCTCCAGGAGATATGACCAGTGACGAGAGCTCCTCAGTCCTGGCCGCACATGCTCAGACATCATCTATCCTTTGAGGCAGCTACTGTCACTCTGTTCCCTGCCTAGTAATCACACAAACTCACTGATGAGCAAGTGTTCAACCCCAGGTGCTGTCATTCTACTTCTGTTCTCTGTACTCTTTAGCAATTAGTGCAAATAACTAAAAAGAAAAAATAAACGTCAATCAGGTATGTTTATTGAGAAAAAAAAAATTACATTTAGTTTCTGCAGGGATTTGAATCTAGGATCTCTATGTTGCTAACCACTCTGCTACATTGTTGCTACTCACAGCTCTATACATAAGTCCGACATTTAACTAGTGTGAGCACACTGTGGGGAAAGGCATGGAGATGTCAAGCCTGCTGGGTCACATGAAATGAAGTTCAAACAAATCATAAAGCCCCCTTTTTAGCAAACTGAAAGCTGAAACTGGATAAACTAAGTATGAAATGTCTTTGTGGCAAAACCCTTTAAGTTATGTAAAAAAAGATGTTTTCTAAGCCTGACATCTCTTCCGACTTAAGACCAACTTAAATTTACAGCTGGGGTATATATGTGTATTCAACAAAATTTCATTGATCCAGCGTAGGTAGCATAAAATCAGGGTACTTTATTAGAAAAGATTTTCACATAGACAACATCTTAAAATAGCGTAATAACTGAGAACATCTTAACGCGTTTTGAACCCTAGTTGGTTCTTAATCACACATAAATATGTGTATTGCTTATGTATTGGACCATCATATTGTCATTTTTACCCTATTAGGGCATAAAGGCATATACAGCCAGAAAGAGTACCAGCTTTGGTGGACCTTGTGTGACATTGTACTAGAAACCCAATCATTTGAATAGATGCAGTGTAATACCTAATTTCCCTTGTAGTGGCCACTGTAGAATATGTGTCAGTCTGCACTTGTAGTTCCATGTTCCACAGCAGATAGTAGCTGTGGAATGACAAGTTCCAGCATGCCACAGCAGCACATGAGGTGAAAATGAAGTGAAATCTTCTTAAGAGGTGCACAGACAGAAAAACAAATGTAAAAACCCTTCCCTGCACTATCCAAAACTAATAAAAAACCTTTTGTGCTGGAGTTACATTTAATATCTGTTCTGACTTACATACAAATTCAACTTAAGAACAAACCTACCGTCCCTATCCCGTTCTTAACCCGGGGTATCTATCTATCGATCTATCTATCTATTGTGTTATCTATCTATCTATCTATCTATCTATCTATCTATCTATCTATCTAGTGTATTATACATCTATCTATCTATCTATCTAGTGTATTATACATCTATCTATCTATCTATCTAGTGTATTATCCATCTATCTATCTATCTATCTATCTATCTATCTATCCATCTATCTAGTGTATTATCCATCTATCTATCCATCTATCTAGTGTATTATCCATCTATCTATCTATCTATCTATCTATCCATCTATCTAGTGTATTATCCATCTATTTATCTATCTAGTGTATTATCCATCCATCTATCTATCTATCTAGTGTATTATCCATCCATCTATCTATCTATCTATCTATCTATCTATCTATCTATCTAGTGTATTATCCATCTATCTATCTATCTATCTAGTGTATTATCCATCTATCTATCTATCTATCTAGTGTATTATCCATCTAGCTATCGTATTATCATCTATCTATCTATCTATCTATCTATCTATCTATCTATCTATCTATCTATCTAGTGTATTATCCATCTATCTATCTATCTAGTGTATTATCCATCTATCTATCTATCTATCTATCTATCTATCTATCTAGTGTATTATCCATCTATCTATCTATCTATCTATCTATCTATCTAGTGTATTATCCATCTATCTATCTATCTATCTATCTAGTGTATTATCCATCTATCTATCCATCTATCTATCCATCTATCTATCTATCTAGTGTATTATCCATCTATCTATCTATCTATCTATCTATCTATCTATCTATCTATCTATCTATCTATCTATCTATCGTATTATCCATCTATCTAACCATCTATCTATCTATCTATCTATCTATCCATCTATCTATCTAGTGTATTATCCATCCATCTATCTAGTGTATTATCATCTATCTATATATCTATCTATCTATCTATCTATCTATCTCATATCTATCTATCTATCTATCTATCTATCTATCTATCTATCTATCTATCTATCTCATATCTATCTATCTATCTATCTATCTATCTATCTATCTATCTATCTATCTATCTATCTATCTATCTATATATCTATATATCTTCCATATTTTACCATTCAGTTGACTCTATGGCTTTCATTTCATCTACTTTACTTTTTTTATTTTATAAAACAGTAAAAGTATTTTTGATTTAGCCTTTGGGTTAAAAGAATTTACATCTCAGCACTGCAGATAATTATATCCTGGATATATTTGCTTTTTTATGAAGCCGGTGATATTGGATCTAGAAATGAGATTTTATTGTGAAATCCAGCAGCTTGAAGGCTGTTTGACATAACAAAGACTTAATCATAATTCTGAGTCTGTTTGGAAGCTATGGTAACAAACACACACATGTAAGCAGAAGCGATGGGGCCTCCGATCTGCACAAAACATTGTACTCCAAGTGAATTACTGCAAACATTCTTTTGTATCGGGAACATACAGACTAGATCTATGACTGTAATCCAACATAATCTGCACCGCATTATTGTATATGACCTCATTTATAGACTCACAAAACCCCGTCAAGCAGACCACCATCTTTTCTCAACAATCTTTATCACAATACAATGTATCTAACGGAGACAATGTTAAAAGATACAAATGTAGCCTACACCAATACAATGTGACGCCAGTCATTAGTGTTGCGCTTTGCATTTGGGTTAGGCTATGTTCACATGAAGTAATTTTGGCGCGCATTTCGCATTGTATTTGCGCTCTAATATGGGCGAGATGCATGCCGCAATTACGGTAATACATAGTTCTCATAGAGGGCGAGATGTGCGCCGCAATTACGGTAATACATAGTTCTCATAGAGGGCGAGGTGTGCGCCGCAATTACGGTATTACATAGTTCTCATAGAAGGCGAGATGTGCGCCGCAATTACGGTAATACATAGTTCTCATAGAGGGCGAGATGTGCGCCGCAATTACGGTAATACATAGTTCTCATAGAGGGCGAGATGTGCGCCGCAATTACGGTAAGACATAGTTCTCATAGAGGGCGAGCTGTGCGCCGCAATTACGGTAATACATAGTTCTCATAGAGTGCGATGTGTGAGCCGCAATTACGGTAATACATAGTTCTCATAGAGGGCGAGATGTGCGCCGCAATTACGGTAATACATAGTTCTCATAGAGGGCGAGATGTGCGCCGCAATTACGGTAATACATAGTTGTCATAGAGGGCGAGATGTGCGCCGCAATTACGGTAATACATAGTTCTCATAGAGAACTATGGATGACGCGCCTCCTCTCCCCGGGCTTACAATACGATCGGGAGATAAGTGACACAGACAGCAATGACACTCTATGGCGCCGGCGAGCTAACCCCCGCACCACCCCACCCCCACCCCCCTCGTGGGAGTACGCGCCGATCAGCACGACTCCCAAACACCCGGTGTAATTGCGGGGCGTACTACAATCCCTGCAATTACGCCTTGTGAACATAGCCTTAAAGTCAACTTCAACTCAGCTCCGAGCGCTGCGGTTCGGGTTGACCTGAATTGATTACTGGTGAAAATCACCCCAAAAAAATGAAACCTAAGCTAAGTGATGGGTAGGATCAAGCTTGTTCAAGAGATTTTAGGGGGGGAAGTCACCAGTCTGAAGATTTGTTGCTCTTGTTGTGGCCTAACTTCCTCTCTCATGTCTTGTCTGAGGTCATTTCTAGTTTCTTCCCCTAAGGCCCAAAAGTGAGGACAGATGATTGCAGCAGGATTTCTAAGTAAAAAGAGGACTAAGGATATGTTCACGCAACTTATTGCGGCGCGTACTATACACCGTATGTTTTGGAACCACGCGCTGATCAGCGCATAATTCTGAAGCACGGGGGGCCGGCCCCATAGACATGCATTATCAGTGGCGCATAATCACCGCAAACAATTGACATGTTAATTCTTCCCCCGCACGTACAATACGATCGTATTGTACGTGCAGGGAGACGACGCGTAATCCATAGTTCTCTATGAGAGCTATGAATTCCCGTAATTGTGGCGCACATTTTGCAGCGTATAAAGCGTAATAAATAAGCCATGTGAACATACCCTAAGTCCTGCTTAACCCATCAAAATATAGTGACTGACTGCTTTCCCCGTATTAGTTTGTGCATAGAGCTAACTGTCAACTATTGTATGTGGGTGAGGATATGCAGGAACTTCACTTTCTCTTTCAGCAATCCCATCAGGATTTACTCTTCTTTCAACTGAGAAGTCCTGCTTTAATTTATATAAATTTATGTATCACGGAGCTCAGCGTCTTTCCTTTTATCGACAAAGATTCAACGCTGATTCATCACTGAAAATCAGCCATCTGAACGTACTCCAACTGCCATAGAAATGAATGGAGAGGATGGCTGCAAGCGCTGTGATTCTGTAAGCCTGTAGTAAGCAAATGGCTTTGTGGAAACACCTTTATGTCCCTGGATGATGTCCTACATAGAAAAAAAAATGCTAAAAATATTTGAAAATTAGAGCATCTGTTTAATTTCAATTATACTTTGAAAATCTTGCTGCCAATATTCCATCTGTTCAACTACAGGTAGAAAAACATGTGGAACATATGTCCCAAGCCAAAAACCATCAGACACCATCTCTACGGATCTCCTGTTTTTCATTCTCGAACATAGAGGTAGAGAGATTTAAGTAACAGACCTTCTTCCTCACCTTTCACAGTTTACAGTACTTCCTCACTGCAGCAGCGTCCCCCTCCGGCCCATATAATAGTCACTGTTTTGGGGGACTGAACATTTAAGAAATCTTATGGGCAAGAAAATGGGCCCAACAGACTTCTGGAAGATGAGGGAGATGCTGCTTTCTCCTAAGAAAGATTAACAGGCAGTCCCCGACTTACACCGTTCCGACTTACATCTGTCCCCTAGTTATAAATGGAGACTTATGGGGCATGCTGACACTTGTAGTTCCATATTCCACAGCATATAATAGCTGTGGAACGACAAGTTCCAGCATGCCACAGCAGCACATGAGATTAAGTCTTCTTAACAGGGGGACAGACAGCAAAAAAAGAAAAATTCTATGGCAATGATTAGCATATCAGTTCTGTATTCAAAGGTCTGCTATTTACTCTGACATGAGAGCAGGAGATGTTTGCCTAAAGTCCAGAGAAGCACCGGAGCTAACGAGAACAAAAGTAGTCTCCTTTGTATGTTAGATCAGATAACACTCAAGCTTTCAAGCTGCCTGCAGTTCTGTGCACAGATAGATAGTTACACTGATAGATGATTTATAAGTAGACTGATAGATGATAGATAGATAAATAGATAGATTAATAGACAGATAGATAGATAGATAGACAGATAGGTAGATAGATACTACATTAATAGACAGATAGATAGATAGATAGATAGATAGATAGATAGATAGATAGATAGTCTGCACTTTTGAATCAGGACTACTTATAAAGTTCCTTCATTTTCTATTTTACAATATGTTGGAACAATTTAAAATTGTTTTTAAAACAATGAACAGGATTGGTTTCAGGGAGTAGCAAATATGTAAATGTTCAGTGTCCCTTTGAGCATATGAACAACAGAAGCTAATTAAAATCACCCAGTATAATCTAGCAAAGTAATCCAATAGTGACAGAGTATCTTTATTAATCCATAAGAGAGTGCAACATGACACTTACGCGTTTTGGACCAACCCACCCAAGCGTCATGCTTCACTTTTTAATGGATTAATAAAGATTAAGGGCAACATATCTCATTAGGACTGCATCATTTGTGTATTTTGCGCCAAAATACTGTTGACGCCCTATTCTCTATATAAATGGACTGTAATACACCAAAACTAGGCGCATTATACACCAGGCACGACATATTTGAATGTGCCTAAAGTAGGCACATCAAATATGCTAGCAATGATATGATTATTATTATTATTATTATTATTATTATTATTATTATTATTATTAAGTATTTTAAAGCGCCATTGACTCCAGGGCGCTGTACATTCGAGGGGGTTACATACATTACATAAGTCAAACGAGTACAGTGATAAGGGATAATGACAATTGGTACGACAGAGGGAGAGAGGACCCTGCCCGCGAGGGCTTACAATCTACAAGGAGGGGAAAGAGACAGGAGGTGAGGGGCAGACATGTCTGTGGAGGAAGTAGTGACAAGTTTAGTGAAGGTTATAGCCAAGCCTGAAGAAATGGGTTTTCAGGTTGCTTTTGAAGCTGGTGAAAGTTGGGGAGAGTCTGATGTGTTGGGGCAGTGAGTTCCAGAGTGTGGGAGAAGCACGGGAGAAGTCTTGGAGACAGTTATGTGAGGAGCTGATAAGGGGAGAGCAGAGAAGAAGGTCCTGTGAGGAGCGTAGATTGTGAGAGGGGAGGTATCTGGAGATTAGGGCAGAGATGTATGGAGGGGAGAGGTCATGGAGAGCCTTGTAGGTCATGGTTAGTAGCTTGAACTGTATTTGCTGGGCAATGGGAGCCAGTGAAGGGATTGGCAGAGGGGAGAGGCAGAGGAGAAGCGAGGAGAGAGGTGGATAAGACGGGCAGCAGAGTTAAGGATGGATTGGAGGCGAGCGAGGGTGCTAGCTGGGAGGCCGCAGAGAAGGATGTTGCAGTAGTTTTTTTTTTACTTTATGTAAGGGAGTAGTGGCGGACTCCATTTTGGTTTTGTACCTCACCCACTTCTCAGGTTTTAATCATTGCAGTGTGCTTTGAAGCAGTCTCTTCGCTCCCTGATGTGTGCTGGTCTGAATAGACCCAATAGAGGTAACGTTAGCGTAGACCCACTTGCCTGAGGTCCCAGTGAAGTTTCGAAGTGGCTTAAGCAGTTCTGGCCAGAAGTGTGGACAAAGAACCTCATTTTTTTCCATATATCGTAGTTAGCAGTAATGCTTTTTCCAAAATTCCTATGTCCTTTTTGATAGTTTCTTTAGTCCATGATGTGCCACTGTTTTTTGAATTTGAATGACTATATGTATTGCTGCCACACCAGTGTGCATTTGTGCTTTTTTTATACAAAGTTTTTTCATGTGCAAAACCAAATGTTTTTTTTTTTTTTGACTTGTTGCAGTAGTCTAGGCGGGAGATGACAAGGGCATGGACCAGCATTTTTGTAGTGTCATAGTTGAGGAATGAGCGATGCGAGAGATTGTTTTTCAGGTGGAGGCGGCAGGCAGAGGTGAGGGTTTGGATGTGTGGTTTGAAAGATAGAGCGAGTCTAGATTACCCCAAGACAGCGACTTGCGGACCGGTGAGAGTGTAGAGCCGTTGACTGTAATAGAGAGATCAGGGGCAGGGGTAGAGTTGGACGGTGGAAAGATGATGAGTTCTGTTTTCTCCACATTTAGTTTTAGGAGACGTGATGAGAAGAAGGAGGAGATGGAGGACAGACAGTCAAGGATCCGGGAGAGTAGAGAAGTGACATATGGGACATATGCTATGCGCCTACATTTTGCTATGCACCTAGATTACAGGCATCAATTATCAATCAAGGTATACCAGATTTTTGACCGGTTCATTCATTCGGGCGCACTATACACTCATTTAATGCGCCTTAATACTGGAGTGGTGGCGCTGGTGCGCTATCACTTTGAGATTCCATTGTTGACATGTCACTTATCTCCCCGCCCGTACAATACGATCATATTGTTTGCCCGGGGAGAGGAGGCGTAATCCATAGTTCTTTATGAGAACTATGGATTACCGTAATTTCGGCGTGCATCTCACCCATATTAGAGCGCAAATACGTGGCGAAATGCGCGCTAAAATTTTTCCGTTTGAACATACCCTAAAAGCAGTTTCAATAGAGCTCACAGGAGTGGTGCGTGCCGAGACCCTATGGTCGTACTTACCTATTAGTTCATAATTTAGCAACGTTTGGCCTCATTCACACAGCAGTATTCTGGTCAGTATTTGTATCAATATATGTAAGCCAGAACTTGGAATGGAACCTACACATAATGGAAACACAACATACACATGGTAGAAAACCTCGTCCTCTTTCATGTTTTTAACCCACTTCTAGAGTAGTTTTAGAAATATTGATGCAAAATAGTGATCAGAATGCTGCTGTGTGATTGAGACCTATGGTGGTGTTATTTGGTAATTTAATTGCTGTTATGAAAGAGCTATTTGGCAATGTTATGCAGGCTCTGTATCTAAATACAGCTCTGGAAAAAAATAAGAGACCATTGCAAAATTTTCAGTTTCTCTGATTTTTCTCTTCAATGGTAAATTTTTGGAGAAAAATGTACATTGTTATTTTATTATATAAACTACTGACAACATGTCTCCGACATTCAAAGCAAAAAATTTTGTATTTATCTGCAATAAATGAGAAATCTTCAAAATAATAAAAAGAACCAGCAGCGCTGTCAGACCTCAAATAATGCAAAGAAAACAAGTTCCTATTTCTTTAGAAACAATAAGAAAATGTTTTAAGTCAGGAAGAGTTCAGAAATCAATATTTGGTGGAATAACCATGATTTTTTTCATTCAAATTCCTTTTGGCCTATTCCTTGCACTTGTTTTGCTATCCAGCTTGTCCTATTGCAAGAGGATTGTGAAGACCACAGCAGGGTTTTTTATACTTTCCTTCATGAAATAAGATTTGGTTCAGGTGATCACCTAATCAGAAGCACATTAAAGGGGTTGTCTCACTACATTGATTCATCTTACGTCAGTCCTGTTTTCTTGGTTTCACTTTGAATGCAGGGGCGTGTTTACTGGCTCCTACTAGGCTGCAGTAGAAGCCAGGTCTGTAGCTATAGCAACCAATGCTGGCAGCCTATCTGGACAGATTGAACAGGTCTGTAGCTATAGCGACTTGATGAGCTGATGCAGCCCATAGAAGAGGGGATATCTCAGAATCGGTAGGACACTGTTAATGGACATGTATTACAAAGTGACTTGTTTTTGCAAGATATTTAACATAAAAGCAATCTTTATGGTGAGACAACCCCTTTAAGTAGAATGAGGTGGACTTGGTTGAATTCAGCTGCAACGGAAGGGAATGGCTTCAGACATGTAGAGAGCGATTTTTAGAAAACTGGAGGGGCCCCTTAATTTTTTTCAGAACTGTACAGCATAATAGTTATAATTACATCAGTGGTAAAGGTATAAATTAAAAACACAATGTCTAAAATGGCAGTAAAAAGCTGGCTAGAACGTAAAACAGTTTTGTTTTACAGATATGTTTGGGGGGGTTTGCACAGTTTGGTACCAAAAAATTAAAAAATTTTTAGTCAATGGGTTTTTTTTCAGGATTTGATGATTCAAGTCCCAATTAAATAAGCCTCATCGTGTGACGTAAAATCCGACTATTTGAAAACAAACCACAAAAGACAATGCAGGAAATATTAGAGACCAAACATCTGTTTGAAATGCAGAGGACGAGGAGCTGCCTTAAAAGGAGATTGCACATAAAGAGATATAGTTTTATCCTCTCTAATCCGTTTTTAGCAAGGAAACCATGATACGCTGTGTAAAATATTGTACTGAAATAATCTGGTAAAATCTAAGGGCTTAACAAACAACTTAGATATAATCACAAAAATAAACCACTCTTATGTCTTGAGTCCTGACCTGTATAAGGTTAGGTAAATCACAGCTGTTATCGCTTAAGCTGCGCTTCGCGCTGGCGGCTTCTCGTATTATTCCAGCTGCTCATTTGCATTTGATTGAAGTGAGACGTTTCACTAATTTGCTGTAATGTTGTCTTCTTTATGCTACGGGGATGTACTGCTATAAAAATCCCCAAGGACCGGCACACTACGCCCCTCTGATATCGGATGTTGTGTGATAATAAGTGGCAAATCGAGGCTATATCCGCCATAACTGTGCAAACTAACCAAAGGCCATTATGTATTATATGTACCGAGGTAGATAGATAGCAGAAGTATTACACTGTGCATATGTAGTGCAAGACTTGAAGGGATACTAAATGAGAAAGGAGTTCTTTGATCTTCTAAGAACGCTAAAGAGAGATTTGTTAAGTTTGACTTCCCCAGTTTTCCAATGGGCAGTAAATTGGGGGGTTCTCTCCAAGTTGGTATTCTAAAATATTCAATATTTGTAACAGTTGGTTGGGAAGTGGGTGTTTGCCGACTTCCAGGCTGTCGGCCCATTGTGTACACAAATGAAACCACTGTGCTACTGAACATGATACCAGGAAAGGAACTACTGGACATGCACAGAAAAATAAGTAACATTTTCCGACAAGGTCAGGCTTAGAACTGATTTATTGACCGTTGGCATAGTAAGAACATGACAACAGCCAATGACAAGAAGCTGAGAACCATATCATCAACCAATGACAAGAAGCTGAGAACCATATCATCAACCAATGACAACAAGCTGAGAACCATATCATCAACCAATGACAACAAGCTGAGAACCATATCATCAACCAATGACAAGAAGCTGAGAACCATATCATCAACCAATGACAAGAAGCTGAGAACCATATCATCAACCAATGACAACAAGCTGAGAACCATATCATCAACCAATGACAAAACTGAGAACCATACATCAACCAAGACAAGAAGCTAAAAACCCCCCTATCATCAACCAATGACAAAAAGCGAGAACCATATCATCAAAACCAATACAAAAAATGAGAAAACCCAATTTTCAACCAATACAAGAAGCGAGAACCTTCATCAACCAAACAAGAAGCTAAACCAATCATCAACCCAAAGACAAAAACTAGAACCAATCATCAACCCAAAGAAACAAGCGAGAAACCCTATTAAAAACCCAAAACAAAAGCAAAAACCATATCACAACCAATACAAGAACGAGAAACCCTATCATCAAAACCCCAAAGACAACAAGCTGAGAACCATATCATCAACCAATGACAACAAGCTGAGAACCATATCATCAACCAATGACAACAACGAGAACCATACACACCAATGAAACAAACGAAACCATAAAATTTTAACCAAAAGACAAAAACTGAAACCATATATCAACCCAATGAAAGAAGCTGAGAACCCCCTAAACATCAACCAATGACAACAAGCTGAGAACCATATCATCAACCAATGACAACAAGCTGAGAACCAATTTCAACCAAGACAAAACTAGAACCCTATCATCAACCAATGACAACAAGCTGAGAACCATAACATCAACCAATGACAACAAGCTGAGAACCATATCATCAACCAATGACAACAAGCTGAGAACCATATCATCAACCAATGACAACAAGCTGAGAACCATATCATCAACCAATGAAAGCAATCTGAGAACCATATCATCAAACAATGACAGCAAGCTGAGAATCCCAACATTGGTCAATGGCGGCAAGCTGAGAACCATATCATCAACCAATGACAACAAGCTTAGAACCATATCATCAACCAATGAAAGCAATCTGAGAACCATATCATCAATCAATGGCAGCGAGCTGAGAACGATATAATCAACCAATGACAACAAGCTGAGAACCATATCATCAGCCAATTTTCACAATCAAAATCAATCATCAGCCAATGACAAGAAGCAAACCAATATCAACCAATGACAACAAGCTGAGAACCATATCATCAACCAATGACAACAAGCTGAGAACCATATCATCAACCAATACAAAAAAGCGAAACCATATCATCAACCAAAGACAAGAACTAAAAACCAACACAACCAATGACAACAAGCGAGAACAAAATTATCAACCAATGACAACAAAACTGAAATCCCCAAAATTGGTCAATGGCGGGAAGGAAAACCAAACATCAACCATGACAAAAGCTTTAGAACCATACACACCAATGAAAGCAATCTGAGAACCATATCATCAATCAATCGCAGCGAGCTGAGAACGATATAATCAACCAATGACAACAAGCTGAGAACCATATCATCAGCCAATGGCAGTAATCTAAGAATCATATCATCAGCCAATGGCAGCAATCTAAGAATCATATCATCAGCCAATGGAAGCAAGCTGAGAATTGTATTATAAGCTACTTGAAGCAAGCTGAATACTATATTATTAAATGGCAACAAGCTGAGAATCATATCACCGGTCAGTTGCAGCAAAGCTGAGGACAACAATGGGGCCCAAGGGCAACAAACTGAGTCATATCATTAAACCTTGAAAAAGCTGAGAACCTACATCAGCCCAAAGGCAGCTCTGGAAACCCTTCACCACCAAACAGCAATCTGAGAACCATATCACCAGCCAATGGCAGCGATCTAAAAATCATATTATCAGCCAATGGCAGCACTCTGAGAATTATATACTTAAATGCCAACAAAAGGAGAACTATATCTTCAGTCAATGACACCAAGCCAAGAACCATATCAGTAAATGGCAACACGCTGAGAGCCATACCACTATACAATAGCAGCAATAAAGCAGCCATATATAGTCAATGAGAGCAGGGTCATATCTCTAAGACATGTAGAAGAGTGGAAACCCTGGCTATTTCCATCCCTAGCTGGACAAAGGGCCCGTTTTTTCCTATAAAAGTTTTCATATTTTTAAAATGGACGTTGTAGGTGGGACCCTGTTCCAGATTTTATATTTGAGCACAGGAGGCTCAAGTTCACACTGATGAAAGCAATTAAAAAAATAAAGCTTTTGACCCCTCGACAAAGAGTACTACATATCTTACCCCTTT
>JAODAL010025019.1:0-59463 GCA_025379985.1 Phyllomedusa bahiana
ACCAGTGTATTCTTGGCTGCAGCTCTCCTCGTTTTTGTATGATTACAATTTTTTAAAATCCACTTCTGTGAAGGTTTTTTTGGCGGCCTCTTTTTGTGTTTTTGTAAATTTTTTTTTCCCCTTCTGGTTGCATGGCTGCAGCTTCCTCTGTTTTTTTGAGTACATTTTTAAATCCTATCCTTAGTGTAGTTCTATGCTGCTGCTCCTCTGTTGATATGTACATTGTTATATCCTATCCTTACTGTGTAGTTCTATGGGGCTGGGAGTGTCTCCTCGTTGTGTTATGATGTTACATTGTTATATCCTATCCTTACTGTGTTTGTCCTATGACGCAAGTCTCCTTGTTGTGTATGATGTACATTGTTTATCTAATCTTTATGTGTGTTTCCCATGACTGCAGTGTCTCCTCTGTTGTGTTATGATGTACAAATTGGTTTTTATCACTAAACCTTTCATGTGTAGTTCTTTTGGCTGCAGCTTCCTCTCTTTTGTAAAGAAGTACATTGTTATATCCTATCCTTACTGTGTAGTTCTATGACTGCAGCGTCTCCTCTGTTGTGTATGATGTACATTGTTATATCCCCCCCTTACTGTGTAGATCTATGGCTGCAGCGTCATATCTGTTGTGCATGATGTACATTGTTATATACTATCCTTACTGTATAGCTTCTTGGCTGCAGCGTCTCCTATGTTGTGTATGATGTACATTGTTATATCCCTATCCTTACTGTGTAGTTCTATGGCTGCAGCGTCTCCTCTGTTGTGTATGATGTACATTGTTATATCCTATCCTTACTGTGTAGTTCTATGGCTGCAGCATCTCCTCTGTTGTGTATGATGTACATTGTTATATCCTATCCTTACTGTGTAGTTCTATGGCTGCAGCATCTCCTCTGTTGTGTATGATGTACATTGTTATATCCTATCCTTACTGTGTAGTTCTATGGCTGCAGCGTCTCCTCTGTTGTTTATGATGTACATTGTTATATCCTATCCTTCAGCGCCTACCAAGAATTCTTCGAGGTGTTTTATGCACTAACAGCACTAATGGATAGGAGGGAGAAATCTGCCTCGGGCAGTCTGGGATGTTTGCTAATCGAAATTCTGCGTTTGCAAGCGGCGAATTTCCAACAAGCAAACGACACTGTTAGTGCAAAAAAACCGGTATGTGAACTCACCCCAAGTGTATAGTGTGTCTGTGTTTAAGATATGTATATAAACACACACAATTATATATTAATAGATTATGCGCAGATTTTCACCTAAATTATCGCGTGATCGAAAAAAATCCGATCAACATAAAAACTGTGCCGATTTCAACTTTGTCGATAATAATCGCTCAACACTAGTGATGTGTCTGATTCTCTAAGTTAGCTATATCCCTTTCCCCCCACACCCAAGCGATCTAACTAGAAGCTTTTATTGTGTGAAATCGTTATTAAATGTTGTTTCTTCCTGCTGGCAAACCAGCACACAGAGACAGCAGTGTGTTTTTCTACAGAGAGTAATTTGGAAAAGGCGACTAACAGGAAATACAGTGACATACACATAAGACGGTCATGTGATTTTAGCAGCCAGTGAGACCCCTACACCCTCACTGGTGACTTTTTTGACCCCCCTCTGTGCTCTGCACTGATTTGCTGGCCGCCAAAACTGAAGAAAGCAAAAGGCGGCTAACGCCTGTACCGAACCCAAACTTTTTTCCGAACGTGTGGCAAAAACTTGGTTCGGCTCAGGTATGGAAAAAACGTAAAGTTTGTTCCGAACTAACAATTTTCCGGCTCAATACTAGTTCTAAGTTCTGTGTCACTGAAGAAAAAAATATATGGAGATAATTGCATAAATCTTTATTAAACCATAACCAAATCTAAAAGAGGAATACATGGAGACAAAACAAAGTAGAACCATTTGTCCATGGTTGTGCTCTTTGGCAGACCATACAAACACAAAGCAAATACTTTCGCTGGGAAAATAAATTCGGTTTATTTTTAACAAAAATAAACTGACTCCCAAATGCTTCTCCATCCTTCAAATAAAAAACCTTAGTGCTCGAATAGAAGATTAATTATACAAAGCAAATATAGACACATTTCTTTAAAAATTAGGGGTCATACTGTCTCCTTGGTTTAATCTCCCACTATGTTATTTGTGAAGAGCAAATTTTATAAATATGTTGAGTTTCCAAGACTCAAACATGGGCTGAAATGATTGCCCTTTTATTTAAAACCTAGAGAGGACAAATGTATTAACTGCCTTAATAAGAAATGTATGGAAAAAGGACCTCTCATGAATACCTTATCATATGCAGATACAGCATAAATCGAGTAGCGAGTAGCGAGTAACTTCACAAAAATGTAATTATACAATTTGGATTCACACTTAAGGATTGTCAGAGATGGATTCCACCTTAACTCAGTATTTTCAACATTTTTTTCCTGTTGTTTTGCTGCCAACTTTGTTATATCAGACAATTTCTCAATTTCCTGATATAGTCAGCCACAATCCTTTGAGAATCACAACCAGGAGAGCGTGGAATAAAGCAAGGCCAATGTTAGCCATGAATCTGAAATATTTTTTATATTTAAACTTTCTGAAAAATCCTGATATACAATAAGGCCGCACACATCATGTTTTTGTCCTATGGAGGTAGAAGGAAATGATTCACTTTAACTTATCGATGAATCTGAACATTGTTCTCTGTAACTGACAGATCATAAAGCTCGTTATCTGGATTAATCATTGAACTTCTTTCTCTATTTACAGGCCAAGTCATATAAGACACAAGTATTACAGAAATTCCCATACACTAAGTGAATTAATTCTAACCCCATTATGACGTGTGGTCATAATATTGTCATTCATTTCATTTCTTTCCTCCTCGCCCTCCAAGAGCCATAACTTTTTATTTTTCCATCTTCATAGACAATTTTCCAATTTGTTGGGACGAAAAGTGACCAAAAAAAAAATTGGAAGTAATACCAAGTAAGAGAATTGCTTACATGGCAGCAATGGAAGCATTCACTAAGCTTCTAGTTTCCATGGTCATAAAACGGCACCCCGTGACCTCTTTGCGAGAGTGCAGAGAGTGAGGAGCAGTAAAAAAGCCATTTCTCATTCATTAAAAAGCCCAACATGGGCCATATCTGCATATATCAACACCAATCCGTGTTCAACAGGAGTATGCAAATTATCACATATGATTGCTGCTACAGGAATGAAATTCATTATATACATAGATACATACTTAACCTTATCTTTTTTGAAAATTTTGTACATTTCCTTAAATGTTTAAGTAAAGCTATGCTCGTACATTGCTTTTATATTTCTTTGAAAAATCTTAATAAAAAAAGACTGCAGCGTCTTCTCTGTTGTGTATGATGTACATTGTTATTTCCCCCCCCTTACTGTGTAGTTCTATGACTGCAGCCTCTCCTCTGTTGTGTATGATGCACATTGTAATATCCTATCCTTACTGTGTAGTTCTATGGCTGCAGCCTTCCTTTGTTGTGTATGATGTACATTGTTATATCCTATCCTTACTGTGTAGTTCTATGGCTGCAGCGTCTCCTCTGTTGTGTATGATGTACATTGTTATATCCTATCCTTACTGTGTAGTTCTATGGCTGCAGCGTCTCCTCTGTTGTGTATGATGTACATTGTTATATCCTATCCTTATTGTGTAGTACTATGGCTGCAGCGTCTCCTCTGTTGTGTATGATGTACATTGTTATATCCTATCCTTACTGTGTAGTTCTATGGCTGCAGCGTCTCCTCTGTTGTGTATGATGTACATTGTTATATCCTATCCTTACTGTGTAGTTCTATGGCTGCAGCGTCTCCTCTGTTGTGTATGATGTACATTGTTATATCCTATCCTTACTGTGTAGTTCTATGGCTTTCAGCCTCTTCTCTGTTGTGTATGATGTACATTTTTTATATCCTAACCCCTTTCTTGTTTTCATGGTTTCAGGTCTCCTCTGTTGTTATGATGTATATTGTTATATCCTATCCTTATTGTGTAGTTCTATGGCTGCATGCATCTTCTCTGTTGGGTAATGATTGAACTTATGTTATATCCCTATCCTACAATGTATTTCTATTGATGCACGTCTCCTCTGTATGTGTATGCACGTAACATTGTTATATCCCCCCCCCACTGTGTTATTTCTACTAGTGGCTGCTGCGTCTCCTCTGTTGTGTAATGATGTACTTTAGTTATATCCTATCCTTACTGTGTAGATCAATCTGCAGCATTTCTCTGTTGATTTATATCCATTCATTGTAAATTAACTCTATCCTTACAGTAATAGTTTCTGAGGCTCAGCGTCTCCTCTGTTGTGTATGATTACAATTGTTAAATCCTATCCTTACTGGTAGGTCTATGGCTGCATCATTTCCACTCCTGTTGCGTAATAATGATACATTTTATATCCTACTCCTACTGTACATTAGGTACTTCATTGCTGCAAGCATCTACCTCTGATGTGTATGAGTTACATAATATTACTATCCTATCCTTACAACTGTAGTTCTATGGCTGGCAGCGACTCTCTCAGTTGTTTATGAAGTACATTCTTATATCCTCATCCTATACACAGTATAGTTCCCAAAGACTACTGCATCTCCACTGTTGAGTGCTATCTGATGTCCAATTTGTATTAAAACCCAATCCATATCTACAGTAGATACAATGGCTGCAGCATCCTCCTCAGTTGTGTATGATGTACATTGCGTTATAATCCTAACCTTACTGGTGTAGTTCCAATGGCTGCAGCATTTTCTCTGTGTTTGAAGATCTACATTGTTAAATCCTATCCTACTGTGGTAGTTCAATGGCTTGAAGCTTCTCCTCTTTGTGTATGATGTACATTCTTAATACCTATCCGTTAACAGTGTATTTCTAATGACTACATGGCATAGCCTCGATGTTGTGTATGATGTACATTGTTATATCCTATCCTTACTGTGTAGTTCTATGGCTGCAGCATCTCCTCTGTTGTGTATGATGTACGTTGTTATATCCTATCCTTACTGTATAGTTTTATGGGTAAGGATTCATAATACAGCCATATGGAATAGAGCCTATTTAATTTTTACACAAAAAGAAAACATGTAAATAGTTAGAATTAGATATACATAGATTTACAACAATGATCATGAGTCCTCTGTTGTATAAATATCCACGGATCGTAGATCTCATTAGGCGCTGTATGATTATTGTACGAAGCGTCAATAAGAAGCTCAGGGCGCGAAGCCTGGGTTTAAGCGGCCAGGTTGTGACGCATGTCCGCCCGGAACACGCGCATGCGCGCAGTATGCTAATTTAAGATGACGCCGAGATGATTCTCAGACACGGCTCCTTTCTAACTATCTCTCTAAGTCGTGGATAGACTAATAACACTTACCCAAAACTTTGCCGGTAGGTATCGGTTATCAGTGAGATGAGAATTTCAGGCATTATACCACATATTAATTTATATAACTTAAAAGGCTGCAATTTATCTATTCTATACTACAGCGCTACAAACAAAGAAATAAATAAGAAGGTATGAATATACTGGCTGGTTATCTCCTACTATTCGTCCATATGTGGAACAGAAATGTCTTAGTTAATATGTAACAACAATAGGGATGGTGGAAAGTATTTCATTATTGTATAATAATTAGTAGGGACAATTAGATTTCTGTATTTGGGGTATGGTTGTATCTTATAGCTATTTAATTTTATAGTAAGCGACTTGTCTGAATTAAGGTCTTAATGCAACCGAAAACGTTTAACAACACAAGTGGAATCAGTCGCTTGTACCAGTACATGTAAACTTACTGTGATTGAGAATATTGACAGAAAATGTTCAATAAAAAAAAAAATTTTAGTCTAAAATAATCTAAGGATTTTTGTACGTGCAGTATATGTAAGCCTTGATAATGATTGAGTAGGTGTTTATGAGGCTAGCAGCTGTCCTCTCCTGTATATTGGCAATGTAGTCCGCCGCGCCGCCGCCTTTCCGCACGCCAACCGCCGATCGTTATGGTCCTAACCTTTACCAGTCGCTAAGCTATCGGCTTATGACCTTGGCGACGGCAGCGTGGCGGGTCCGCTGGACGCACGTACATTAGATGCTTGGCGGAGCAAGAGCTCCGCAGCGTACTCAGTGGCCGCAGGCAGATGCGGCTCTGTGCGCGCCAAGTCAGCGACATCAGAGTGCAGCGCGGCCTGGTGACGTCACCCTGTTGAGGAAAAAGACCGGGAGCAGCATGCAGCGGCAGCGACAGGGAAGCGAGTCAGTTTGAGTGCTGTCAGGATTTAATACTTTTAATGTCTCTAAACATGCGGGCCCTATAAACTAATTATAAATTGCCGGGGTGCTAATATGTATTCTCTATGTCAGGGGGGTCCTATTAGTCTACTTGTATATATGTGCATGTGGGGCTATAATGGTACTTCTATATGTGCAGGTGGGGGTCCTCAATATCTACTTGTATTATGTGCATGGGGGGCCAATTATCTACTTGTATCTATGTGCAGGGGAACGCTATTATCTACTTGGTATATATATGTGCAGTGGGGTTCATATTATCTACTTGTAAATATGGTGATGGGGGCCCCTATTGTATCTACTAAGAGAAATATGGCAGGGGGGCCTATTATCTACTTTTAAATGTGCAAGGGGCTATTAACAACATTTATATGTGCAGGCTTTTATCTACTTTATATACATACAGGGAGCAGCTATAATTATATAACAATTTGCTGTGGGCCTAAAGCTATCTACATCCTGCTGTGGACATATAACCTACCCATGAGAGCAGGGGACCTAAACCTGCCTATATACCTGCGGGGAAACCGTATCCTGCCCATAAACCTGCTGGGGGATCCGTACCATTCCTCATATACCTGCTGGGGGATCCGTAACCTGCCAATATTGCCTGCTGGGATTCCGTAACCTGCCTGATATACCTCTGGGGAATCCGTAACCTGCCTAAATACCTCTGGGAATCCGTAACCTGCCATAAACCTCTGGGGGATCCGTAACCTGCCCAGATACCTGCTGGAGGATCCTGTAAACCTGCCTATATTACCTGCTGGGGGATCCGTAACCTGCCTATATACCTGCTGGGGAACCGTAAACCTAGCCATAACCCTGCCAGGGGGGATCCGTAACCTGCCTATAAACCTGCTGGGGGACCAGTAACCTGCCCATATACCTGCTGGAGGACCCGTAACCTGCCCATATACCTACTGGGGGACCCGTAACCTGCCCATATACCTACTGGGGGACCCGTAACCTGCCCCTCTACCTGCTCGGGGACCCCGAAACCTCCCCAATACCTGCTGGGGGACATGTAAGCACACACACCTACCGTGAGACCATATAAAGTACTAAAACCCTCCTACTAGGAGGACGTATAACTTACTGGGGGACCCTAAAACCTCACTGGGGACACATAATTTACTGCGAGTGAAGTCGCGTAACAGTCGTTAACCGGTTGTTAAGGCCTCAAGACAAGACATTAGATAAGACCTTCGCAATCGACTCCGGGACTATTTGTGTGTCTGCTGACATTGTAAAATCCCCCCCCCCCGCCCTTAGACTGTGTAGTTCTATGACTTCGCGTCTCCTCTGTTGTTGTATGATGTACAATTGTTATATCCTAGTCCCATACGTGTAGTTCTCTGGCTGCATGCGTCTCCTCAGTAGTATATGATGATACCATTGTAATATCCAATACCTTTACAGGTTGTAGTATTTCTATGGCTGCAACGTCTCCTCTGTTGTGTAGAAAGAACATAGTTATATCCAAGTCCTTACAGAGTAGTGTCTATGGCTGCCGCATCTCCTCAGTTGTGTTATGAAAGTACAATGTTATATCCCTATCCATGCTTTGTATATCTATGGGCTGCAGTGTCCTCCCTCTGTTGTTGTATGATGTACATTGGTTAAATCCTATCCTTACTGGAGTTCAAAGGCTGCAGCATCTCCTCTGTTGTGTATGATGTACATTGTTATATCCCCCCCTTACTGTGTAGATCTATGGCTGCAGCGTCATCTCTGTTGTGTATGATGTACATTGTTATATCCTATCCTTACTGAGAAGTCTATGGCTGCAGCCTCTCCACTGTTGTGAAAGATTTACATAGGTAAAATCCTATTCCTACGAGTATTCTAGACTGCAGCAACATCTCTGGTTGTGTCAAAAAACAAGAAAAAGATTTAAAATGTTATATCCTTACTGTGTAGTTCTATGGCTGCAGCCTCTCCTCTGTTGTGTATGATGTATAATGTTATATCCCCCCCTTACTGTGTAGTTCTATGGTTGCAGCGTCTCCTCTGTTGTGTATGATGTACATTGTTATATCCTATCCTTACTGTGTAGTTCTATGGCTGCAGCGTCTTCTCTGTTGTGTATGATGTACATTGTTATATCTCAATCCATACTGGTGAAGTTCTATGCTGCAGCTCTTCTCTGTAGTGTATGATGTATACCAGTGTTTATATCCTAATCCTAACAGTGTATGAACTATGGCTGCAGCATCTTTCTCTGTTGTGAATGATTTACATTGATTATATCCCCCCATTAACTGTGTAGTTCTATGACTGCAGCTCTCCTCAGTTGTGAAAGAGTGTAATAATGTTATATCCCCCCCTTACTGTGTAGTTCTATGGCTGCAGCGTCTCCTCTGTTGTGTATGATGTACATTGTTATATCCTATCCTTACTGTGTAGTTCTATGGCTGCTGCTACTTCTCTGTTGTGTATGATGTACATTGTTATATCCTATCCTTACTGTGTAGTTCTATGGCTGCAGCGTCTCCTCTGTTGTGTATGATGTACATTGTTATATCCTATCCTTACTGTGTAGTTCTATGGCTGCAGCGTCTTCTCTGTTGTGTATGATGTACATTGTTATATCCTATCCTTACTGTGTAGTTCTATGGCTGCAGCGTCTCCTCTGTTGTGTATGATGTACATTGTTATATCCTATCCTTACTGTGTAGTTTATTATAAGGCGCAGCGTCCCTCTGTATGTGTAGATGTACATTGTTATATCCTATCCTTACAGTGTAGTTTCTATGGCAGCAGCGACTCCTCTGATGTTAAGATTCCATTGTTAACATTACTATCCTTACAGTGGTAGTTAACTGACTGCAGCGTCAACCTCTGTTGAGTATGATGTACATTTGTTATACCTATCCTTACTGTGTAGTTCCTATAGCTGCAGGAGTTCCTCTTTGTGTATGATGTTACGTTGTTATAATCCTATCCTTACTGAGTATTATATGACTGCACTTCCTCTGTTGTGTATGATGTACATTGTTATATCCTATCCTTACTGTGTAGTTCTATGACTTCAGCAACTTCTCTGTTGTGGAGGATGTATAATGTTATATCCTTACTGTTTAGTTCTAGGTCTGTAGCGTCTTCTCTGTTGTGTATGATAACATGTTATATCCAAACATGCCAACCGACTCCCGATTTATGCGGGTGGTCCCCGGCTATTTGTGGGGTCCCCCTCCCGCCCTCCCCGGGGGAGTTGGCATTCCTTCCTTCCCGCCGCCTTGCAGGCTCGGGGGTCCATTAAATTTACCGCGGCGCAAGAGTAGCGCAGTTCTCAAACACTGGCACCGCCGGCCGCTCCTCCACAGGCGGGATGAGCGGGCCGCTGCGCCCATCTTCACACGCCCGCGTCTCACTGTGCGGGGAGGAGCCAGGAGGGATCGCACCCTCCAGCCCACCTCCCCTCTGTATGTACGCTCCGGAGGATTGCGCCGACACATACAGGGTCACGGCGCCAGGGGGAAGTACGAGCGCAGCAGGGGAAGTGAAACCGCGGCTGCTCCACTTCCCCCTGTGCGCAGAAAAGAGATCGGGCAGGAGCTGGCCCCCCTGCAGGAGCCTGGGAAGGGAAATGGATTTTATTATTTATTTTATTTCTTTAAGGGGGTCTACCTGGCAACATGGGGGGATACCTGGCAACAAGGGGGGATCACCTGGCAACAAAGGGGGAAATACCCGCAACAATGGGGGGCATCACCTGGCAACAAAGGGGGCACTACCTGGCAACAGAGGGGGCACAAACAGGCAAAAGATGGGGGCACACCTGGAACAGAGGGGGGACACCTGGCAAAGAGGGGCATCTACCCGGCAACAATGGGGGGGACTACCCGGAAAAAGGGGGGACTACCTGGCAAAAAAGGGGGGACTACCTGGCAAAAAATGGGGGCACTACCTGGCAAAAAAGGGGGGCCCAACCTGGCAACAGAGGGGGCCACCTGGCAACAAGGGGCACTACCGCAACAGAGGGGACACTACCTGGCTAAAAGATGGGGGCACTCCGGGAACAAGGGGAAAAAACCCCGGGGAAAGATGGGGCAACCTGGCTAAAAAGGGACATTACCTGGGGTAACAAAGGGGCATCTACCTGGCAAAAGAGGGGCATTTTCCCGGCAACAAGGGGGGCACTACCGGCTAAAAGAGGGGGGCCCCCTGGAACCGAGGGGGCACTACCTGGCAAAAAGAGGGGGGCATACCCCGGTAAAGAGGGGGCACTACCCCGGGTAACAAGGGGGGGGGCCCAAAACCCGGCTAACAGAGGGGGCACTACCCGGCAACAGAGGGGGGCACTACCTGGCAAACAAAGGGGGCAAAACCAGGCAAAAAATGGGGGCACTACCTGGCAAACAATTTGGGGGGACTACCCCCGGCTAACAATGGGGGCACTACCCCGGCAAAAAATGGGGCACCTACCTTTGGGACCAAAATTTTGGGTCTACCTGGGGAAAAGAGTGGGCATTACTTGGGGTACAAGGGGGCATCTACCGGCCCGTAAAGGGGCATACCTGGTTAAGGGGGGCTACAAACCGGGCTATAAGGGCTCTACCTGGCTTTCTCCAAACCGTTATGCAGTTAAAGGTTTGGGGTGGGTGGCTTTTTGAAGGGGGTGGGATACCGACCAAAATGGGCGCGCCGCCCCCTAAAGTCTCCCGCTTTTTTATTTCAAAAATGGCAACTATGGGGGGGGTTTTTTTTTCCTATCCTTACTGTGTAGTTCTAGGGTTTCAGCGTTTCCTGTTTGTGCTTGATTGCTTGTTATAAAACCTTTTCCTTACTGGTAGTTCTAAGGCTGGGAGCGTCTAATCTGTTGTGTATTATTTCATTTGTTATATTATCCTTACGTGGGAGTTCTATGGCTGCAGCATCTTCTCTGTTGTGTATATGTACATTGTTTTTATCCCCCCCCCCCCCCCCTTACGTATTGTTCTAAGGGGTCCCGCGTTCCTCTGTTGGTATGATGACATTTTTTATTTAAACCCATCCTTACTGGGATAGTTCTAAAAGGGTGCAGCGTCTCCTCTGTTGTGTATGATGTACATTGTTATATCCTTACTGTGTAGTTTTTATGGTGCAGATCCCTTTTTGTTGTGTTGATGTAATTGTTATATCCTATCCTTACGTGTAGTTCTATGGCTGCTGCTATTCTCTGTTGTTATGATGACATTTTTTTTCTACCTTACTGTGTAGTTCTATGGGTGCAGGCCCCCCTGTTGGTATGTGTACATTGTTATATCCTATCCTTCTGTTAGTTTTAGGCTGCAGCTCTCCCCGTGTTATGATTTACATTGTTTTATCCCATCCTTACTTTAGTTTTATGTGCTGACTTCTCTGTTTTGTATGATGACATTGTTTATCCTATCCTTTCTGTGTATTCATGGCTGCAGATCTCCCCGTTGTTAGTGACATTATTTTATCCTACCCTTACTTATAGTTTTTGTGGCTGCAGGTCTCCCTTTGGTATGAGTCGTTGTTAATCCAACCTTTCTGTGTAGTTCATGCTGCAGCGCTCCTCTTTTTGTATGATTTACTTTGTTTTATCCTATCCTTACTGTGTAGTTCTATGGTGCAGCGCTCCTCTGTTGTGTATGATGACATTTTTATATCCTATCCTTACTGGTAGTTCTATGACTGAAACTCTCCCCCTGTTTTGTATGTGTAACATTGTTATATCCTTCCTTTCGTGGTTTTCTTTGGCTGCAACGTCTCCTCGTTGTTTATGATGTCATTTTATATCCTATCCCACGTGTAGTTCATGGGGCTGCTACTTTTCTGTTTGTATGATGTACATTTTATATCCATCCTTACTGTTAGTTTATGGCTGCAGCATCTCCCCTTTGTTATGAGTACATTGTTATATCCTATCCTTACTGTGTAGTTCTATGGCTGCTGCTACTTCTCTGTTGTGTATGATGTACATTGTTATATCCTATCCTTACTGTATAGTTCTGTGGTTGCAGCGTCTCCTCTGTTGTGTATGATGTACATTGTTATACCTATCCTTACTGGGTTCTTTGGGTGCAGCGTTCCTCTCTTGTGTTTGATGAAACATTGTTAATCCTTTCCTTACTGTGTATTCTATGGCTGCACGTTAATCGTTTGTATGATGTACATTGTTATATCCTATCCTTACGTGGTTCTATGGCGGCAGAAATCTTCTTGTTGTGTATGATGTACATTTTTTAAAAATCCACCCTTACTGTGTATTCAGGCGAAACGTCCCTTGTTGTGTATGTGTCATTGTTATATCCCCCCCCCCCCCCCCCTTACTGTGTAGTTCTATGGCTGCAACGTCTCCTCTGTTGTGTATGATATACATTGTTATATCCCCCCCCCCCCCTTACGTTAGTTCAAAAGGCTGCAACGCCCCTCTGTTGTGTTGATGTACTTGTTATACCCCCCCCCCCCCCTTACGTATAGTTCTATGACGGGCAGTGTCTTCTTTGTTTTTTAGTTACTTTGTTATATCCAATCCTTACTGTGTTTTTCTAGGGTGAAAACATCTCCTCTGTTGTGTATAGACATTGTTATATCCTATCCTTACTGTGTAGTTCTATGGCTGCTGCTACTTCTCTGTTGTGTATGATGTACATTGTTATATCCTATCCTTACTGTGTAGTTATATGGCTGCATTGTCTCCTCTGTTGTGTGTACGATGTTATTAACTCATTAACCCCTGATCAGTGTCATACCCTCAAACATAAAACAAGTGACCCTCAGGATAAAAAAGAGATATTTTACCTCTGTTCCGTCCTCTGGATGTAGGAATAGAAGATGTCTGAAGAAAAGTTGAGTTCAAAAGGGATGATCCTCTATACATACCGCAGATAAAAGAGATGAACTGTTTACCTCTGAGCTGTGCTCAGGGTGTAGGATTACAAGGTGTCTAAAGATAAGATCCTCTACAAGTTCTTTTCACTCTCAGTTCTCTTCAGTTATTCAACTCTATTCAGTTATCTTTCTCTGGATAGCGCCTCTGACTGGTTTCATAGATTGTCGGCTGGTTCACTGATTCTATTACTGGAGACCCAGTGAAAAGAATAGAGAGAAGGAAAGTGCAAAAACAATAATTAATATAAAGAAGTGGCAAAAATTAGAAGCTATATTTGTCTTCTTCTCAGACATAGAATGTACATGTAGTTTGTGGTGGAACACAGATTTCTCATGTACACAAATACCAGAAAACCCACAATTTTCCGATAGAACAGATCATATGTGTATTTCACAGTGAAATGTCCACATGTTCTATATAATCAGATACATAGTTATTCCTGCTGCTTCTTAGAGGAATAAAATGTCTGTGGTTTATAGCAGAGGGAACACTTTTTCATAGAAGCAGATTCCTATGGAATTTCCTTTACTTCCTAGACCTGGAATCTGACTACTGTTACAATAGGGTTGGATGTCTGGATTGGGCGTCACAACCAGGGATGTTAGTGATTATTTGAACACTGTGGTTTTGTTGCCATTTTAATTAAGATTGGAAAATCATGGTAAAAACAACAACATAACTAGAGATGGGCGAATTTCTAAAAAATTCCATTCGGTCACTTCGCAGAGTTTTCCGACAAAAATAAATTCGGTCCAAATTACTTCGGGACGAATCGCGTTAAAAAAGCAGCTATTTCCAGGTGCACAGAGCCTGCAGGGTGTTGTAGAACATTGTGCCATGCTTAAATTGCAGAGGGAGCTTGGTTTGGTCTTCATACAATGTTGTGTTTTTAGTAGACCGCATATGGACTGCGCGATTTTAGAATCACTTCACTATAAAATTCCCTGGGCGCTTAAGAGGGCAAAAACTGACCAAAAAATGAAGGGGGAAAGTGCTGAATAAAGGTTCATGACAGCGACTGCTCCGAAAAAAAACAAGTGGAGCCTTCAGGTGGCAACATTAGTGACAGAGTGTGAGGTGACGGCGGCAGCCACAGCTGCATGAGGTCAGAGAGTGGGCACAATGGACATTCTGGAGGTGGCAAAACGGGGAAGCCACAGAATGGCGCAATGGACTTGGGAGCGGGAGGTCACAGCGCGCAGCAGCATGAGGTTAGGCAGTGGCACAAATGGACAGTCTGGGAGGTGGCAAAAACAGGAGGAAGCCACAGATTGGGCACAATGAGCTGAGAGCGGAGGTCCGGCGGCGCAGCATGAGGTCAGGGCATTGGCACAAGACATTCTGGAGGTGCAAAACAGTATAAAGGCCACAGTGTGGCACAATGACACAGTGTGGAGGGCACGGCAGGAGTCACTGCGCAGCATGTGGTCAGAGAGTGGCACAATGACATTCTGAGTGTAAAACAGAGGAAGCACAGTAGTGGCACATGACTGAGAGCGGAGGTCCGGCCGGCAGCAGCATGAGGTCAGGCAGTGGCACAATGACCACAGTGTGGAGGACATGGCAGCAGCCACAGCAGCAGCATGAGGTCAGACGTGGCACAATGACAAATTCTGGAAGGTGGCAAAAAAATGGAGTAGCCACAGAGTGCAGAATGACAAAGATTTGAGGTGACGGTGGCAGGAGCATCAGCATGAGGGTCAGAGAGTGGCACTATGACACAGTGTGGAGGAAATGGCCAGCAGCACAGCAGGCAGCATGAGGTCAGAGAGTGGTCAATGACACACAGTGTGGATGCCACGGGCAACAGCAACAGCAGCAGCAGCATGAGGTCCATAGATGGCACAATGACGGAGTGTTGAGGTGGGTGGCATTACAGTCCCTGGTAAAAGATGGTCGGTAGGCAAGATGGGAGAAAAACTGGCAGTGCAGAATGTGTGCATCAGGCGAGGTGGCGGCTATCCAGAATAGTGTGAGGCAGGTAGTTTGAACCCTAGACTGCCGACTAAGTCATTGGGGTGTGTGAAATCCTGGCCGATCCACGCCTGATTCATCTTGACAAAGGTCAGTCGTTCCACATTTCCCATGGACAAGCGGGTTCTCCTTGGGTGGTAATGATGGCTCCCGCCGCAACCTGAACACCCGCTCTGATGCACAACTTACTGGGCCGGGAAGGACAGCTTTCCACTGGCAAACTACGGGCAAGTTGCGGCCACACATCTAGTTTGGTGCCCAGTAGTCCAGCAGATCTTTACTGAGGTGGCAAGAGTGCTGTCCAAGTAGGCAACAACGTGTTGGTTCTGGGACTGCTCCGGTCCTGCTGCTGCTGTGTGGCGGACTGCCCTCCTCACTAGGTGGGTGAAGGAAGCTGCTCATCTGTGACTCCAGACTTAGGTTACTACTGATGGAGCTTGTACTGCTCCTACCCCGCCCAGCTTCCCCCAGCAGCCGAGGGCAGTAGTTCGTGAGCGCTGAGGAACCCCCCGGGTCAGACCTGTCAGAGGAGGCCCCCAGGGACGATGCCGCACATAGGCAGCGGCCACTGATTACGGGAGGATTTCCCTATAGATATGTGAGGTTTGTCTTCCCTCTCAATAGCTGGAAAAAGGTCCCATTTGGACCGGTAGCGAGGGTCCAAATAGGTGGAGAGCCAGAAGTCTTCCCTCTGCCGGATGCTGACTATTCGGCTGTCACTAGGCCAGGAAATAAGCATGCTGCGTGCTCTGCACAAGTGACTCCGAGGGGCTCCCTGCCTCCATTTGCCACTGTATAATGCCCGGTGCTTGGGTCATCTGCCTCTCGTCTTCCTCATCTCCATCCAACTCCTCCAGCTGCTCCTGCTCCTCCTCTCTTGTCACCTGGGTAGAAAATCCACTCATTTCACAGACATGATTCTGCTCCAATTTCCTCCCTCCTCTCTCCTCCTCCATTTCAGTCCCCACCGGACTCATGTGGCCACGAGATGTAGTCGCCACGTCTCCAGTCCCTGCCAGACGATTTTTCAGCATCTGTTCCAGGACATTAGCAGTGGAATGACGTTATTCATCCGTAGTCCTGGCGACTGAAAATAACGTCGCCTCCTCGAATGGCCTCAACAAACGGACAGGTGTCACGCATGAGCTGCCACTGGCTGACATCAAAGTTACACCAGGGGAGTACTTCTGTCTGCCTGGTCTCAAAAATCGTTAATGGCCTTTACTCTGTTATACAGTCGTCAACATGTGCAGGGCTGGAATTCCAGCGGGTGGGGGGAAACATCGCATATCAGAGTGTGTGGGGGAGGCCGTTCTGCCGCTTCAACTCGAGGTGGGTATTCCTTGCTTTGTAGGAAATGGATGAAGGGCCATGCACATTTTCCTGGCCATTTTCAGAATCTTCTGACGATCCGGGGAAAGACTTCAGGAACCTTTTCCCTCCAGATTGAACACGTGCGCCATGCTGCGCGCATGGGACCATCCCTCTCGGTGCAGCGCGGACACCCATGTTCTCCCATTGTCCGATCACCATGGTTCCGATTTGCAGTTGGCGCGGAGAAAGCCACACATCAATTTCTTGCTGCATGACGCGGAGAGTTCCTCCCTGTGTGACTTCGTTCGCCGAGGCCGGCAAGCCAGGTATAGAACTGCGTGACACCGCTGTGCCCTACACATGTGGTATGATGGGCAGATACTTGTGAAGGCTGAGATGGTGGTGGTTTGTGGAGGAGGAGGAGGCGGAATTGGCGCAGGTGCGCAGTTTGACAACGTGGAGGAGGAAAGCGGGTCTCCTGTCCATGTTGTTGGTGTGCCTGGCAGGAAGCATTCTCATTCACCCAGTGGGCCGTAAAGGACATGTACTGGGCCTGACCGTAGTTTACGCTCCAGACGTCCACGCTGTCCGTGCACCTTGGAACAAACCGATAAGCTCACGGACTGACCCACCTTCTGTTCTACATATTTATGAAGTGCTGGTACTGCCTTTTTGGAAAAGAAATTACGGCTTGGAACTCTCCATCTCGGCTCGGCACAAGCCATTAAGTTTCTCTGAATGGTGCAGAGTCCACATTTTTTTTTTTTGGAAAGGAGGGACTGCAAATACCAACAACTTGGACAGGAGCACGGTCAGCTGCTGCACCTTAGGATGATGGACGATACTGTTGTCTCTTTGCAATCGCATCGCTGAACGACTGCTGGCGCCATGAGTAGCGAGAGTAGGAGCATCTGGACCCGGGAGATGATGTCAAGAGAAAACAGTCCCTTCTGGACAGAGGTGGTGGAGCCTTTGACTGGCTGCAATGGCATGCGTGCCACTGGGCGCTGCCGCTGTTGCTGCGGCAGCAGGTTGCGACCACAATTCTGAGCAACGTTTCTCCCAGACCACCGGATGGTGGACGCTTGCTGTGTTGGACGCAGGGCCTGTGGTTGGCCTAACGTTTGCTCCTGGCCACGCTTCACATTCTGCCCACAGATTCTACATATACCTTATTCGGCTCCTCCTGGTGTCTTAGCAAAGAAACTGCCACACGCCGAGTATCGGATTTTACCGCCAACGCTCGCGTGAGTGACATACTGCCGCCGCTGCCTCGCTGGAGCCCCTGTGCCGCTACTTTTCTTGGACCTGCGAAGCGGGTTCTTTTACCCCGTGGCCGCTTGGCTCCCGACCTCACACATGCTGCTATCTGTGACTCACGGCCACACAACCACTTGCTGATGTGCGTTGCTGCTGACGCCTCTTCTCTGACGATGATGATGCTCTTGCCTCACCCGGCTCCCAAAGTGCGGTCCGGCTACATCTCATAATCTATTTGTGTGTTCAATCGTCACTTGTGTCCTCATCACCGTCTTGGTATGCGAGGTGTACCTCTCAAACATGACCCCCATGCCACTCTCCACATCTATTATTGCCGCCTTTACTGCAAGAAAGCATGGGGATATTGCCCAGTTCTTCACTGCCATGTAGCTGCTGACTGCTCCTCAATTGTTCATCCTCGCTATATAGTGGCGCTGAGCCTAGAACCACATAGTAGATCTCTGGCTGAGGGAACCGGATGGACAGAGGGCGGGGACTGAGGACAGGTGAGGGCCGCTGGACCCGCTCCGGGGCCAATGCCACTAATGGTTGTGTCTGAGGTCCCACCGACTCTTGCTGGGGTTGTCAGATGTCATCTGGGAGGAAAGAGGTGACTAGTCAACCAATCAAGAACCTTGGTTTGAACAAAAACACGGCTGCTAGGATGACAGCGGCAGTTGTGCCTCACCGAGTGACCCCTGCTGCGACGTCCCCTTGCTGTGCAGCGGAACCTGGGCCTTTTCAGGATTGTTTGTGCCACTCCACTCCGCAGTTGCAGAGCTGCCACCTCTCTGATCTGACATACGTTTGTTCTAAAATGTACAGACACTTTTTGATGATGATATCTGATATGATAAATACACACCCTGTATTTGACGCCAAATGGAACCAGTAACAAGTTGGTAAACCCTTGGATATAAATTGCGCTCCACAAATGCCAGGAAAAATTTACTTTGTATGTGTCGTTTAAAAACACTGTGTGTTTTACTAATGTAAAGCACAAACAGGCTTAATTTAACCTTCGGGACATGAATGGGCTACAGGAAAAATGTATATATTTTGGCGTTGAAAAAGACGGGTTTCTTGGGGTCAGCAACCAGCAAAACAACGCTTAATTAACCCCTGGATGTAAATTGCGCAAGAATTGAGCCGCACAAATAGTAGCTTTGAAGCGTGTTACAATTTGCGTGTTTTCTACGCCCACACAACAAAGAGATACAGTTGTAATTAACCTTTTGCTATGTGAATTAGGCTACAGGAATAAAAAAAATGTATTATTTTGGCGTTGGAAAAAGACGGTTTATTTTTGTCAGCACACAGCAAAACAACGCTTAACTTAACCCCTAGATGTAAATTGGCCAAGAATTGGCCGCACAAAACTAGTAGCTTTGTAGATGTTACAATTGCTTGTTTTCTAGCCACACAACAAGAGATACAGTTGTATTTAAACTTTGGCTTGTGAATTAGACTACAGGAAAAATGTATATATTTTGCGTTGAAAAGACGTTTTTGGTGTCAGCACACCAGACAAAACAACCGCTTAATTAACCCTGGATGTAAATTGCGCCAAAGAATTGAGCCGCACAAAAATGAAGTGGTATTTTGTATTGTAAAAACGCTGTTTCTTTAAATGAATACAACAGGAACTGCTTAGATCCCACTTGGATATTGATGGTATATACAGCTGCAGATGGGACGCACCATGATTTCAGTTCCAATACCCCAAAAAAATTAGAAATTGAACATTAGAGGAACAGTCTCTGAGACAATGCTGGACACCCCACAGAATATCGCTTTATAAAAATCAATTCTTCAGTAAGAGCTCTATCAGCGCGGAAGCACCTTCCCTGATCAGTACAGTGAGAGAGGTATGAGCTTTCCCAGCGTCGCGCCGGACTTATATAGTGCGGTGACGTCACAGAATCCCGCCGGTCTTGATTGCTTCGCCTCTGCACATGTATGCACAACCCCTCTCCATCCCCCCAATTTTTTTTTGCTTTTGACTTTCCTTCCTTCCTGTATTTTACAAAAGAGGGGCTTTGATTACTATTAATAGACCCTCCTATAATGTGATGTTGCAATCTTTTACTGAGTGATTTGAAGAAGCCTTCTGTACAAATTTAATAAAGATGAAGGTTTGAAGCCAATGAAAGCAACCCCCCCTCTTTACCACCCAACTTTTGTTGGCAAAGAAAATGACCATATGTTTGACTTTGTTGGTAACTGTTGTGTGTTGGCATGGGTGGCTCGGAGGTGTGGGTTTAGGTGCCAATGCCATATTTGGGGTTGCCATGGTTGGTTGAAGGTTTTGTGAGTTTTTTTGTTGTAATGTCTGTGGGGTGTCGGTTGTTTGTTGTTGCCATTTGTTGTTTTGATTTTGTGTTTTTGCCATTCAAAATATTGCCAAGTAAGGCGGGCAATGCCCTTTGAAGAGATATCCGAGAACCGACGCGAGGGGAGATAGTGCTTGGTGCGCAGCGCTGCCCCCTCCCCCCCCTAATGTCGGGTCATCGCGCGACACACACACATGACCCGGCGCAGCCGGCCGTTGCGGGTTTGGAGGGGGGGGAGTCACGCGCGCGTCGTCCCGGGGGCGGAAGCCATGCTATATAATCCGCACCTCCGGGCCTTTCGCGCCGGAACAGTTGCTGGCGGTACAGCCAGGGAGTCGAAGCAGTTAGGCTTGCATGCTCAGCGCGGCTGATTCCCACACTTCCACCGACGGATTATGTCTGGCAGGCGGTTATTGAGGAAGCATGCTGTGCGAAGCTCAGGAGCGTCAGCGGATGCGCGCTGGTCCCGCATGCTGGAGCAGGGCAGGTGCGGGGTCGCGTTGGGGATCACGTGCGGTCCGCGGAGGCCGCATACCCTCAGGCGGGGGTGCAGGTTCGTTGCGCTCGCTAGGCGCAGGACCCGCCCTCCTTGAGAGGTTGAGCCGATGACCCCCAGGGCCCGTGGTTCGCAGATGGAGCCCTCGGGGACGTCCTCCGGGTCGGGCGACGCGCTTATCTGGGCGGTTGTAGCGCTGCTCCGGCATGGGAGGAATCCACCTCGGCGGGCGGGCCCAGCGGAGCGCAGCAGGCGACAGCCCAGTCCGGGGGTGGCGCCGGCTGTGGGCTCCAGTCTTCTGGTTCAGCATGCGGGCGGGTTCCTGAGGGCGATGATAGTCCGGTCGGGGACCGCCAGGGTGCGACAGGGGAGGCGGAGGACGGAGGATTTTCGAGACGGGGCCCAGCGTATTTCCAGGGATGGATCGCGGATCGGCCGGACCTGGAGGGACTGGTGGGAAAGTGCGCTTAATGGGCCCATTCGGAGGGGCACACGGATCGTCGTGAGGGGAGTCGGTGACACGTCGTCGTTCAGAGGTCCATGTCGTGCAGGATCGACACGTACTGGATGGTTTCGAGGAGTGGTGAAGGCGGTTTCGAGGACATGGAGAGCGGCTTCTGGGATCGGGTGGCCACGGCTGGGGGATCAACAGCTCCCGTGCTGCACCGGTGAGTCAACGTCTTTGTCTGTCTTGTCTCCGCCGGGGGCGGGCCGTCGCAAGGCTGGCGTCGGATTTAGCTCCGTCGGGGGAAGGGGGTCCTGCGTTGCAGGAGTCTGCGACTGTAGTTTCTGAGGGAATTTTTAGCGCGGTTGTCCAGGTTCAGAGGGGACAGGCGTCACCATTGTCGGCTTGGGGGTAGCGCCGGGAACGCGTTTTTACACTTCCTCCCAATGGGGATTAGGGGATTTGGGTAGAGGAGCCGGGCGCGTAGTGGGGGACGGGGGATTTCCGTACTTGTTCAAAGAGCAGGATACGGTGATGCTCGTAACGTTTGGATTGATATGGGCTAGGGCTTTTGGTTGCATTTTCGGTAGAGGTGAATTTTAGGGAAAATTTTTTTTTGGTCAGTGAATTTGATGTTTGAGGAGAAATGGTTTATGAATAGAGCATCAAGGTGTACGTCTGTGTTTGTCGGGTCCTACTGGGGGCTTCATCTCTTTAATAATATGAGTTAAAGGGAAAAAAACTCTGGCGCAGGACGATAGTCAGAGATTTTTTCACTTTTACCTTTGGAGAGAGAATTTCCAACTGGCGAAGGGAAAGAGAGATGAGAGTAAAGAAATGAGAGGAGAAAAAGCGGAGGTGGCGGTTGATATGCGCAGACTTCCACAGAATTGGTATGCAGGCTTTTCAATTTTGGCTCAGTGTAATTGGGGAGCAAAACCCCGGAAAACATTGTTCGGCTGTTTTGTTATTCGACTGAAATCGGGGAGGCGCAGACGAGTTTATGGGGGACCGGCTTGGACTCCAGTTATGACGATACAAAGTTTGTCAGAGGAATAAGCTGAGAGTTAGACCAATCCTTCAGATGGGCACGAAGGAAGCGGGTTGGAGGGATAAGGCGTGATGCCCCAAAACACGATACAGGCCAGCCTTTCAGGGGAGACCTGGTGGCTCTGGGCAGCATGGGGTGGTACCGGGTCTTTTGGGAACTAGTTCCCAGGAGGATATTTAAAGTCGGGGTCTGCTGCAATTCATACGAGACACCAATGCAGGTTCGGGGCGAAGTGTTGCCGGTTTTAGCACGTCTGTGCGGGTCTGTCAGGTCCTATTCCCATGGCGTGTCTCGAGTGTTTGCTGCAATGGGAAGGGGAAAGGGCAGAGGTTCTTCAGCAAGGGGGTGACTCCAGTGAGCCTGCGTGCCGCGTTGAACCGTATCCTAAATAGGGTACCCGAATAAGGGGCAGCGGAGTTTTAGAAGTGGTTTTGGCGAGGGTTTTAGGATCCCATCGCCCGCCAGAGGTCCCTTTTTCAACTAAAAATTGTGCGATCGGCTCTTTTAGCACCCGGGAGTGATAGCAGATAGTTGCAAAAGAGGTCGCATTGGTCGCATGGCGGGCCATTTGCTTCCTTGCCAGCACCGGATTTGGTGGTGTCCCCTCTGGGGGTGGTTCTCGAAAATAGTGAGCAAACAAATTCTAGACTGATTATCACCTTTCTCCTTCCGAAAGAGGTTATGCGTCCACGATGGTATTGACCGTACATCTTCTATGTCCGTGGTTTATACCTCAATTTGATGCGGCACTACGTGAGCTCAGGTATCTCTGGAGGGGGGCTCTCATGGGAAAACAGATATTGAGTCAGCTTTTCGCTTGTTGCCGGTTGCAGATCCAGATAGTGCCAGGTGTTGGATTGTCTATTGGGAGGGTCGTTTTTTGTTGATCGGTGTCTACTAGGGTTGTTCGATCTCATGTTTTTTTTGCGAGGCATTCAGTTCCCTTTAATGGAGTGGTGTGCGGGATGGTCAGGGTTTATCATCCGTCATCCATTATTTGATGATTTTTTGGCATTGGCCCAGCGGACT
Source organism: Phyllomedusa bahiana (assembly GCA_025379985.1). Lineage (NCBI taxonomy): Eukaryota > Metazoa > Chordata > Amphibia > Anura > Hylidae > Phyllomedusa > Phyllomedusa bahiana. The sequence goes on from JAODAL010025019.1 coordinate 23,067, forward strand.
AGATGTATGGGGTCGCTTTTGGCATGTCAATGGCATTGGGTGCGGGCAGTTTGGGGCTTCCCTTAGCCCGGAAAAAGAACTGAGGGCCCCTACCTCCACCATTAATTTTTTGGGATTCAGAATGATTTCGGTTTTGATGGACTGTCGCCTTCCGGAGGGGAAGTTGGAGGATATGAGAAGGGAGATAGCAGAAGGTTGTTGTCCTGCAAAGAAGGTTACTAATGCGGGTGGCAGTCCCTGCTTAGGGAAACTGAACTTCGCTTTGTAGGATAATGCCATGGGCAGGGTTTTTTCGCGACGCATGGGTCGCGCGCGGGACTGTCAGGCCCCACATCATTTCATAAGAGTGTCGGCAGGTATGAACAGAGGAATTGAGGGTGTGAGATCCTTTTTGGAGGATTATAATGGAAGGTCGATCATATTGATAAGCGGTTGAACAACGCGGACATCGAGGAGAGTTTACGGATGCCCGGCGAAGCGTGGGATTTGAGCATATTGCCAAGGGGCATGGTGCGCAGGGCTAGCTGGCCGGAGAGTGGTGTCTATTTGAATCGGATTGGTTAAAAACTGGCGCTAGGTTAGAGTTGTTCCGATAGTTCTAGCAGATAGAGTTATGGGCGTCAGCTTTTGTAAACAAGAAGATGTTACCGTTTCAATTGTGATACTTGGGGGGAGTACAGGCTATTATAATCGCTGTCGTGCCTAGTTTCTCCCCCTGTGCTTTGCATGCTGCGTCGGTTGTGCTAAGGTTGCTGGGTTTGAATGCATGGGTGTGGCTATGCACGTTCGGGGTATCAGAATGTGTTGCGACAGCTCCTACTCGCTTACAGCTGGATCGTTTTCGGGAGTGGCACGCGGAGGCGCGGCGACGGAGGGGTTGTGTGCCCGGATGGAGCATATGGACCTTGGTTTCAGTCGCTACCCAACTGTTCAGGTCATCGTTAGTAGAGGGGACCTGGGTTCGTACGCAGCGTCATGGAGGTTGTGGGAGCAGTGGGTAGCGGGGGTGGGCTCCTTGCCTTCAGATGGAGGAGGAGAGCGGCCGCTCTCTTCAGTTTTATTGGGCATGCGGCTATTGCAGGTTGGTCGGTCTCGAAGGTTATGCGGTTTGTTGCAGGTTTGGCTTTCCAACTTTAGACTTGAGAATGAGCGCGGATGTACCAAGAACTTTGGTGATGGTACAAGCAACTGAAGTGGTTATAGGCGGGGCGTGAGAGGTGGGGATAGCGTAGCCGGTAGTATTCAGCTGCTGGATCGGCTAGGGGACAGTGGAGGAGGTATGCGAGACTCGGAGTTTGACGGTTGGTCTTAGTTGTCTGGATATTTTTCATTGCCCTTTTTTGGCAGCGCATTACTGGATTGGGGATTGGTTGCCCAAGCAGGACGGTGGCTGGGGGTTGCGGCATGAGATCTGAAAAAGCTCCGGGAGGGCTGTCTTTAATTCACATACGTAGATCAAAAGACGGATCAGTCTCGCGAGGAGGGAAAACACTGCGATTAGGATGCTCCCGGTAGGGGGTTCCCCTATGTGCCTTGCGGTGTCATTGGGATGTACAGGCGTCATTACAGTGGGGAGCCGGCCCTTGTTAAGCACATGCAGGATGGAAAATTTCGTGTCCGTTTCTATTTTCCGCGGTCTTTCAGTCGCTGTCTGGAGGATCTTTGGGATTGGATCCTAACTCATTGTGCCACATTTCCTTTTGGATTAGTGCTGCCACGGAAGCGCAGGGTGGGTTATGCGGAAGCGGTGAAGAGTTTAGGACTGTGGGGTGTCGTCAGGTTGTATATTTTTTTTATTACGCCTCGCTACTTGATTCTGGGATCGTGTATATGTTAAGGGGGGGTATGGTGATGAGGGGGTGACAAGAGGTGGGGTAGGGGTATTCTCTCTTTTTTTATCTTCCACTCTTAGGGGGGCGTCAGCTGGGAGAGGCATCCGTAGACCAGGAACTCTCTTCTTTTTTCCCCCCTCCTACTCTTTTCTTTTCTCACCACCCTTTTTTTTTTTACTTCCCCGGGGTGCGGTGGTAACATTGTGGCAGGGGTTCTGGATGTTGTTGTGTTTTTTCTCTTCACAGGTGTCCGTTTGATTTGGATAAATCTTCGGCACTTTTGTTTGTGCACTGGGGAGCGGAGCGGGGCTGTGCTGCGAGCGAGCGGCCGGCAAACTGGCTTCTCGGAAGGTGTGGCGGGACAGTTCGGTGGATTGGGAAACGAGACTTAGATTGGAAGTCAGGTTCTGCCGGAGTTTCAAGCTTTTCGTTCCTGAGGACGGGCCCCGGACTTATGTTGTTTTCATGTTGGGGTAACGACTTGGTGTTTGCGCCCCATTAGGAGTTGATTGGGACATGCGATTGACTTTCTCGGCTGTTGTCCCTATACCCGGGGATGGTGGTTCTATGTCGGACATTGTGCCGCGGTTTAGCTTGGAGGCATGTGGATTCGGCAGAGGGTTCAATAAGCAAGATTTAAGGTGAACGAGGAGTGCATCTTAGTTTCTAGGATTGGGGTTTCGTGGTACGCCCTTAGGGAGTTGGAACCAGGTGTGGGAGGTTGGTGGAGAGACGGGGTTCACCTGAACGCCGTCGGTTTGGACCTGTGGTCTTGGGACATACGGAAGCCTGAACGGGCCTTGGGGCTGTGGGGGCTTCTCGATCATGACGAGTCTTGATCGCTAGCTGTGGCGCGGTTGGGTTTGGTCGCCTGGAGTCGCTGAAAAGTTTGTGGGGGAGTCTAGCTCAGCTTGGTTCCCAGTGTTCGGGGTGGACAGGGCTGGCGAAGTTCGGGCTCCACCAGTGGCAGCGTCCTTGGGAGCAGGTTACTTGTACGGTTTAGGCCGCCTGAGGTGGCTGTTGGGTGCCCTTAAGCCGGGGGTGACGGCTGGGGGAAAAGAAGGTTGTCGCCAGACTCTGATCCTACTGGTGTTATCGTGGCTCCAAGGTCCTTCGCAAGTGTTTTGGTCTTGGCAAATGGGTATTTGGCCGTTATAACTCATTTGCAAATTGTGTGTTTATGTTTATGTTGTGTATAAACTGGCTGTGTTGGCCTTTATCCCACCCAGGTCTCGGTGTTGTTTTTCTTGGAAGGGATCTGGGGGGAGGTGAGCATATTGCCAGAGGCAGCAAAGGATAGGAATTGCTAGGGTCAAGGACCGGGCCGGGCATGGGCGCAGCCCTAATGGGTGTGGCTCCACATTGAACCCGGCGCGCGGCCGTTGCGACGGGTGAGGAGGGGGGCGGAGTCGGCGACGCGCGACGTCCGGGGGGCGGAGCCGTGTGTATATAAGCCGCACCCGGGCCTGCGCGTTGTAAATGGGGAACAGTTGCGCGGTCAGCAGGGATCAAGCAAGTGCCCCACCTCCCTGCCCTCAGTTTGGTAGGTTTGCGCGAGCTTTCTAGCGGGAGGTTGATCGAAATGCGCGACGAGCAGTGGATCAAGGGTGGTGTCTGTAATGTCGCAGTAGCGGGCGGGTTGGGAGGTCCTGGAGTCGCTGAAAAGTTTGTGGGGGAGTCTAGGACTCAGCTTGGTCCCGTGTTAGGTGGAAGGTGGCGAAGTAAAAAAAAAGTTCGGGCTCCACAGGCGCGTCTTGGGAGCAGGTTATTGTCGGTAGCCGCGTGAGGTGGCTGTTTGGGTGCCCTGAAGAACCGGGGGTGACGGCTGGGGGTAAAAGAAGGTTGTCGCCAGAGTCTGGATCCTATGGTTGCATCGTGGCCTCCAAGGACCTCAGCCCCAAAAGTTGGTTCCTTGGTTTGGGCAAATGGTGTATTTGGCATATCATTCTGCCAATATGTGTTGTTTAGTTATATGTTTAATATAACGGCTGCTGTGGGCCAGATTTATCCAACCCAGGTCTCGGGTTTTTTACTTGGGATAAGGGGATCTGGGGGGAGGTGAGATTGGCCGAGGCAGCAAAGGAATAGGCTGTTGCCTAGGGTCATGCTTTGCCCATGAGTGCCATGTGCTCGCAGCCTGTTTCTGTATCAATCAAAAGAGCACACTTTTGTTCCCCGAAGTACCCCAAAGTTCGACTTCGTTCCGAACCGAAGTTTTCCTGAAATTCTAAACAAATTCCACTTCGTTAGAATCAATTCGCCCATCTCTAAACATAACCGTGATGTGTGAATAAGGCTAGAGAAGCATCACATTTATGGCCTCCATTTAATTTACATGCCAGGTTGGATTGTTAAGTGAATGCCTCTGATGCATGCCATATAGTGGGATCTGTCACCCATAGGGTAAAATTGTAAAAATGTATATGTTTGACGTAAATTACTAGATGCTGTTGGATCGCAGAGGCTTGTGTATGACATTAAAGGGGTTTTGCCACCATGTAATGTTGACGTGAGAACCTCCAAAATGGGTATTTAATCACTTTTCTAAATATATGTGATTAAAAAAAGTGAAAACTCTGAGAGCTACAGCATTTCTCAACCCCCCTTGGTTACCACAAAGCTTCCCCTAGGCATGACCCAGGAGCTGAAAGGCCGCGCTTGCGTGAATCACTTCTTATCTGATGACAGGCAGAATGAATGGTCTTTTAAGGCACCGGGTAGCAATATGTTTTCTTTTGGATACAGAATAACTAGCTGTAGTGTTATTAGATCCCTGCTTTATCTGATGAAGAAGCTTTCAATCTGCTGTGTAGAATAGGTGTTCTCTTTTGTATACAGAATTCACAAGTTATAGTTTGATTATTTGAGTGAACATGTCACAGGATCCGTTATGCAGGGCTCTGTGCTCTGGCTGTGTGTGTCTGTGTGCGTCTCTGTCTCTTGCTGCGTGATTTTTTTATATTACATTAGCTTCTTAGCAGATAAGGTTTCTCCTGACAGTGCCGTCTGAGGCTGTGTCTTGCTGTATTGAATCCACTGTTGTACTGTTTATTAGTTCACTTAAGTTTTGAGACACTCCCTTGGATTCCTCACTCCCCCCTCCCCTCTCCCTCTCTCCCCTGTAGCTTCATGACTCAGCGTGATTTGTTTACATCTTGCTCTCATGTTGAAAGGAGGTCAGTACTTGGTCTGGTGGCAAATCCCCTTTAATGTGAAGGTTTATGGCACTGGTGTTTGAGTACTCTGTAGCACTGATATGGGAGTACTATACAGCATTGGTATTTGGGCACTGTATGACATTAGTGTGAGGGTATATGGTATTAAATTGAGAGTGTATTGCACTGTTGTCTAGACAATCTATGCCAATCATATGTGGGGTGCTGTATAGACAGTCTATGGTAATAAAGAAATGATTGGTGTGCTTATTTCTTTTTGAGTATTACTTGGGAGCAATGTGTGTGGTATGACACTGTTATTTGGTAATGATAATGTGTACGGTTCCTTTTTTGCAGTACTGGGGATGAAACCATTTTATAACACACCGTTTCCAACTCTCCTATACAAAGGAATATATTCTAAATAGTGGTTGGTTGATGAAAATTATTCTGAGTGGAGAAAAGTTCATTTTTGGCAGCTTTGGGGGTGAAATACCTTTCAAATATACCGTGTGTTATTATCATACAGATATATATCCAGGAAATAGAGTTTTCTCTGTTGCTAAATATTACTCAACGCAAAAAAGTGTAATTTTGCCAGATTGTAAGTCCACATAACGCTGAAATATACCAGTGCGTTATTGTGATCCACATATATATACAATTCTCTCACTTTTATTACATATATCTTGTGCCATGCGCAGAGCTATAATATTTGAGAACTAGAGGTGGTAAGCAAGCAAGGAGGGGCATAGGAAGTGGAGACAGAGGTACGAGACAAGGCATTTCTTCCAGTGCTCCGGACAACACACAAGTAAGCACATTGTCAGTCGTAGGACCATCAGGCCTGTCATTGCATGCTCACTTCCATGTGCATCTCATTACTGAACAGTATTGCCAATCTGTTCTTCAGTAGTTATCAGACCCTGAATCCAGCAGTTTCACCTCCTCTTCCTCTCAGTCACAACCATAAATGTCATCATTATCATCATCATCAGTCCAACCTGAAGCAAACACGGGCCAAATGTCACAACCCCATATACAGACCACTCAAGAAAATCCATATTCTGAAGAGCTCTTTGATCACACAATGCGGTTGGGGTCAGAAGGTATTTCCAAAGATCAAGAGGCCAAAGAGAATGATTTTGTCTGCTCTGACACCCAATCGCTGATACCCTCAGAAAAAAAGAAGGCAGCTGGTCCGTTGGCAGAAATACCGAGTGGTCAGCGATGCCTCGCGATGCCGGTTGTTTTTAGTTCACATCTTGTGGATGTTGTCTGTGAGGTAGAGGAATTCACCTGTGGTATTGATGACATTGCGGATCCTACGTGGTCTTTTGAGCAGCAGCTGGGAAGCACATCATCAGTGGAGGAGGAAGATGATGGGGTAGTGTCAGTGTCGGTCTGGCTTCAGAAAGGGAAAAGGCAGTGGTGGCAGTGGGAACATTGGTACAAGGTTTTCACAGTCGAAGATATCCAGGACCTGTGAAACCTGGGCCTTTTCCGATCAAGCCTCAGATTCAGCGGCTAACTTCAAATGCCGGATTTGCTGTCGACGCGTCAGTAGAGGAAAGAATGAAAAGAGTTTAGGCACCACAAACATGAACTGGCACGTGCAGGGAAAGCATGAATTGTTGTGGAAGAGTCACTTGGAGAAAAAAGGCCACAAAGGTCCTGGGCTTCCAACCACCATGACATCTTCTGCCCCCTCCTCCACCTCCACCTACTTCCCACCACCAGCAACAAAGCCTACACCTTCCCCTTCCACCAGTGTGACCTGCATGCCTTATAGCAACTAGCCTTCTGTGTACCAGGTGTGGGAGCATAAGAAACATTTTCACCCCAACTATCCCAAAGCAAAAAGCCTGAATGTTGGCATTGCCAGGCTGTTGGCCTTGGAAATGTTGCCTTTCTTCCTGGTGGACACAGATGGGTTTTGCCACGTCTTGGCCCTGGCATGCCCTCAATAACTCGTGCTGAGCAGGCATTTCTTCACCAGTAAAGCTGTCCCTGCCCTTGCCCATCACATTTCAGAAAAGATCTCCAGCGCGTTGGCTGCATCTGTGTCCACCAAAGTCCATCTCAGTACAGACACATGAACATGTTGTGTTTGGTGGATGACAGCGCCTCTGGTGATGGTTCTCAGCCGACACTCTTCAACTTTGCTGAGATGGTGCAGACTCCAGATCCCCTACCTCGACAGATAGCATCACGTGCCAAGACAAACCAGACCGTTCTCAAATTAATTTGTCTTGGAGACCGTCAAGACACAGGTCAAGAACTGTGGACTGCTCTGCGCACCAGTGACTGGGTGCTAAGAACCTGGCGCCAGGCAAGGTGATGTGCGACAATGGGAGCAATCTCCTTGCTGCCCTTCAGATCGGTAGACTTAGGCACATCCCTTGCCTGCCACACGTCATGAACCTGGTTGTGTAGAAATTCGTCAAGCGCTACCTGGGTCTTTACTGTCTGCTGAGGAAGGCTTGTAGGTCTTAGCTCACACTTCTGGCGTTTGCACCCTGCTTTGGCACAACTGCCAGCATTGCAGTGCGATCTGGGCCTTCCCTTTAACCGTCTGATATGTGATGTGGCAACACATTGGAAGTATACCCTCTACATGCTACAGCGATTGTGGCAGCCTTATAATGCCATTATGAAGTATGAGATGCCGCATGGCATGACTAGCAGTGGTGCAGACCCTCGGGAGTTGACTCATAGAGAGTGGAGACAGGTGAAGGATCTCTGCATCATCCTTGGCAGTTTTGAAGAGGCCAACAAAATGGTCAGTTGGGATGATGCCCTTGTCTGCATGACCGTTTTGTTTATATTTTTATTTATATTTTTAATGAAACAAGCATTAGGCACTCTGAGGCAGCAGGTCCCAGCTGTGATGGAGGAGGAGGAGGGGGGCGAACACAGAGCCTTACTTGCCGGAGGATGCAGAAGGCCCGACTGTTTTGCAATTGTATGGGTCTTCTTTAGTTGGTGATTCTAGGTCAAGGGCGGGTGCAGGACAGCAGTTCAGCTCCCAGAGTAGAGCACATGAGGCTAGCCAGGGCTCTGGTGATGGTTAGGATGAGGAAATGGAGGAGAATGAGGAGGCAGGGGTGGACACCACTGGTACTGATTACCTTTCAGTGGTAAGGGTTGGCACAGATTACAGGAGGAAGAAGAAGATCCCATTATTGCCCCTCGACCCCGAGGCTTGGGAGATCCCAGCAGCATCTCATGCATGACTGGTTAGATGCTATATGACCTGCAACATGATCCACGCATCAAGGCAATAAAAATGAACAGCGATTACTGGGTGGCCACCCTCCTTGATCCACATTACAAGACAAAAGTGAGCAATTTCTTTCCACCCACACAAATTGACAGAAGAATGTAGGGTTTTGATACAGTGCTTATTGTCCAACTAGAGACATCTGTTGCATATTCACATTCTAATGTCACGGTGGAACAATATCAGCAACACGGAAGCAGTAGAATGGCAAATAGCCGCAGCAGGCGGTGTGGCAGAACCCTACTGGGTGACATTTGGCAATCAATTTTTACCACCTCACCAATGCCTGCAAGGCAGGGCAGCATTCAGACACACAGAGACCACCTTAAGACCATGGTCCATGACTACCTGTGGCTCAACATCAATGTTTTTGGACTTAGTCTGGACCCATTCAACTTCTGGGCATCCAAACTGGATGAATGGCCTGAGCTTGCTCGACACACCATAGAAGTTTTATCCTGCCCAGCAGCCAGCGTTATCTCAGAACACACATTCAGCACAGCTGGTGGGGTGATAACTGACAAATGTATCCGTCTTTCCCCTGACAATGTGGATCGTTTGACATTTATAAAAATGAATCAAGCATGGATCTCTGACCATTTTGTTGCCCCGATTGCCAATGTCACTGACCAGTAAACTGTATTACATGTTCTTGACAATGTGAAATACACATTTAAACTACACTATATCTCATGTCTGTAGTTCCTGTGCCTGTTGCTTCTACAAATTTTATTCTACTGCTGCCAACAGCTAGATTTACGGCTTAAGGCAGAATTTATTTGGAAATATACACCTGTATGACCTTGATGTGCACTGCATACACCTCTTATTGCTCCTCCTTGTAGTCCTCAAAATCTTTATTTTTTAAATGCCTCCACCTTTACTACCACCAAATGTACTAAGTCCTGTTATCCTGAACCTCAAGTTTTCCCATTATCATGTTCTTGCTTCCACCAATGGTACTGCTGCCTAATCTTATTGAACCAGAACTTCCATGCTCTCCATTAACATGTTCTCGCTGCCACCAATGGTACTGCTGTCTAATCTAGTCCAGCCTGCAGAGGCAGAAGTTCAAGTTCTTGGGCCCTGGTGCAAAAAGTGAAATGGGGCTCCTGCCAGTTACCATGTGCCATTTCCAATACCGGTGTCTTCTTATGTGTCAAAGGGGCTTTTAGGCCCCCTTAGGATGCAGGGCCCTGTAGCAGCTTCTACCGCTGCACCTCCTATAGCTACACACCTGCTTGCAAGCTATTCTCATCTTTTCAGTTAGTCATGGAAAGGAATGAAGTATTTTAGCCTCTCAATTTTTTTCTGTGACTCTTAGAACCAAATTTTCTTCACTAAGTTGTTCCACGTATCCAGTTTACTGTTATGGATGTAATTACAGCTTCTCCTCACCTGTATAAGTAAAAAATGTAACCCGAACATCTTCTCCCATTGACTGTAATGGGGTTCAAGTTTGATTTCGACTTGAACCTCGAACCAAACACCACTACTTTTTGAAGTTCAACTCGAACTCGAACATTTTACTGTTCGCTCATCACTAATGCTATCCACCTTTCTTTTTAATCTTTGACTTGATAACATAGCTTGTGTTGGGTTTTAGGCAGTGAGAAACAAAATCCTCATTATTATATTCTTGTCCTGGGGTCTGGTTGACTTAGGCAGACTGCAGTAGAAACTAGGATTATATTGGTTGTTCCTGTTGTTAATCAGAAGTTCTCTTGATGAAGCTTAGTTGAGTCCGACCATCTCTCTCTTCTTTGTGTCCCCGTCCTTTACACGCTATAGTGGACTTAAAAAGCAAACTCACAGACTGTTGTCTTTCGTGCTGCATATTACAGACATCAGGAAAGAAAACGTTGTCTACTATAGATCAGCGGGTCAGTAGGGTCATACAGTATCCATCTGAATAAGAAAATGGATACATTGTAGTAGTGATGGATACTTTCAACCATGACTGGTGTCCATAACCCATTTCTAAGGAAGGAATTTTTGGTAATGTTATGTTTGTTTTTTCATCCCCACCTTCCAAGAGTCATAACTTCTTTTTTTTTCATCAACGCAGCCATATAAGGGTTTTTTTTTTCTGTGGGATAAGTTAAACTTTTTATTGATACCATTTAAAATAACATGTACTGTATTGAGGGAATCAAAAGAAAAGTCCCTTTGGGGTGGAAAGGAAAAACAATTTGTGGGTAGTTTTGGTTTTATGGAGTACACCATGCAGTGTAATTGACATGTTATACACATAGACAACATTTTTGGTACCTTCCATTCAAGAAAGACAAACCCACAGTGATCACTGAAATTCTTGAACTTGACAAACATAATAATCCATTTAAATTTATTAAAAACCAGATAATGAAAATCAGTCGCAGCTTAAGAATTGTGGTTCATCTGAACATTTCATAAAACAAACTAATTAAACTGGCCTGGACGAAAATGATGGTTTTCTTAACTTGTTTTTGTTGTACAACTTTATACGACAATCACTGCAAAAATTTCTGTAACTCTTCTGAGACTTGTTCGCAGTTATCTGGCCCACTCCTCATGCTCCAGCTGTCTCAGGTATGAAGTTCCCTCTTTCATACTGGAGGTTTCAGCTCATTCCATAGATGTGTAATAGGATTTAGATCAGGCCTGGTAGAAGCCTCTTCTGAATATTCCAATAGTTTTCTCTTAACGATTCTTGGATGTTTTTAGCTGTGTGTTTTGGTTAAGTGTCCTGTTGAAGGACCCATGGCCTGCAACTGAGACTAAACTTGTTGACACTGGGCAGCAAATTTCACTCCAGAATGCTTAATAGTCTTGAATCTGTGCAGGGTACAATGAAATTTCAAGACATCCTGTGCCAGATTCAGGAAACAACCACAAAACATAACCAAGCCTCCTCCATGTTTCAGAATAGTTACAATGATATTATCTTTGTATGCTTTGTGCTACATGTATGAAAACTGTTTAGGTCTAAAACTCACTTTGTTGCCTATAAAAACCAATCAGAGCGCCCCTTTCATTTTTCCAGAGCACCATATGAAATGAAAGGGGCGCTGTGATTGGTTGCTATGAGCTCTGCTTGGTTGCTATGGGCAACAAAGTTTAGACCCAGACAGTTTTCATACATGTGGCCCTTTGTTTTTTGTGTCTGTAAACAGAGCGCTAATGTGACTCGCCAAAAAGTTCCAGTATTGTCTCATTTGTCCAAAGTGCATTTTCCCAGAATCTTTGAGGATTGCTAATATGCATTTTGTCTAATTCCAGTCTCGCTTTTTCATGACTTGCTTTCACCAGTGTTTTCCTCCTTGGTTGTCTTGTAAATCCATTTTGGCAAAGACAGGGACAGATAGCGCGATCTGACACTGATGTAATCTGACCTTGGAGTTCACCTCAGATCTCTTTTGTAAGTTGTTATCGGCTCTTTGGTTACCATTCATATCATCAATTTAACAAATTTGTCATCAATTTTCCTCTTTTGACCACATCCAGGAAAGTTGGATGCAGTCCCATATATCATAAAGAATTCCTATCATTTTTTTTACTTCAAAAAACTGTTGTCTGTTGTTTAAAAAAAATAAAGTTTTAGATTTAGCAGGGTGATTAAACTATATATGTGGCACCTGCCTTCTATGCAAATAAGCTGACTCCAGGCTGAAGTTGCCACCAGGAAGCTATACAGTAAGTTCAAATCCAAACAGTGGTCTTGAGAACCAAAGAAGGATTACAAAAAAAGAATCCAAAAACTCCCAACCAAGCGAAATATAACTTTTAATTGACATTAAATATATTGTTAACAGGGACAACAAAACCTCTTTGTAAGTCCAGGTATACACATGAGAAGAGATATGGGCCAAAATTATCTATTATTATCTATCTATAATTTCTTTCTACTGCATATCTATCTGATATCTTTTTCTCTCATATCTATCTCATATCCATCTTTCTACCTCATATCTTTCTATACGTCTATCAACCTCATATAAATCTCATCTACATGACCTCCATCCATCCATTTTTCTTACTAACATATTGCACAATGTAGGTAGCAGTTAATAAACAATACCAGAACATTGTGCTTGCATCTTTAGAATATTGTTTAGAACAAGAAGATATCAAAATATTAAGGCCAGTTCGCATCTGTGTCGGTGGTTCTATTCAGAGCCTCCATCAAAGATTTCGTACAAAATGACAGAAAAGAAGCATGCTGTGCTATTTTTCTATTAAGATGAAAGACACTGCAATGGAAACCTAAAAGACACTATTGTAGTAAATGGGGTCTGAAGAGCACTGTTGGTTTCCGTCATGTAATGGAACTGGCGCCCCATCTGTGATGGAGCGTCACAAAACCAGGCTTTAATAGGGAAATCTAATCTTTTTAAAAAGTTACTGCTGTCGGGGTCATTTTAGCCCACTGGTGGGCCCAGTGCAAATGTTTCATGAGTTAGCCCTCCATGCCCACCTGCATGAACATTTATTTTATTTTTTATTATATACAGTACACTATTACCTCCTTTTGTCCATCTTGACAGAGCCCCATTTTGAAATCTTACATGTGTCAATTTATGTTATATAGTTATATAGTTTGTTAGGCCGATAAAAGACATACTTCCATCCAGTTCAGCCTATTTTGCTAAAGTGTTGATCCAGAGTAAGACAAAAGCCCCCCATGAGGTAGAAGCCAAATGTCCTTATTTTAGGGAAAAAATTCCTTTCCAACTCCATTCTGTCAATCAGAATAAATCCCTGGATCCACAATCCTTCTCCAGAATCTTAGTCGCTATAACTTGTTAGATTATTATGCTCCAGAATGCATCCAGACAAGAGATGGGCGAAACGATTCTAACGAAGTGGAATTCGTTTAGAATTTCAGCAAAACTTCGGTTCTGCACGAAGCCGAAGTTTATGGTACTTCGCGGGAACGAATCGTCTTTTTTTTCGAAAATGGCTGCAAGAACATGGTGTGACATGCGGCAGAGAACTCTGGGAGGAAAAAAGGAACACCCTCAATGACATGTGCAGACATAAAGCCAATCAGCGACCAGTGGGCTTCTGTGACATCACAGCCCTATAAATACGGATGCCATCTTAAATTCTCAAAGTTCTCAATGTGGCTCCTGTCAATAAGCATCTTGTTGCTGCTGCACTATATTGCACTCTTTAGCAAAGAAACTCGTTTTTTCAGCTACTGGAGTGAAAGACCTTCGGAGGTGTGTGTCATATACACACTTGATACTCAACCAGCGTTATTATTTTGTTTTAGTTTGTGGGGTATTCTCCCTAAAGTCCAGGGTGTGTGTACTTCTGCCTCATATATGCCTGAATTACATCTGGTTGTTCTGTAGGGTATTTCATACCCAAGACTTAAATCAACCTCTTCATTGTGGGGCAATTTGGACTAAAATACAGGGTGTCTATTTTTTTTGGTCCCATATACGCCTAAATTACATCTGGTTTTTCTGTCGCGTATTTCATACACAAGGCTTAATTTAACTGTGGTGTAATTTGTACTGATATACAGGGTGTCTGTATTTTTTTGCCCCATATATGCCTAAATTTAAATTTGCTGTTCTGTAGGGTATTTCATACCCAAGGCTTAATTTAACCTCTTCATTGTGGGGTAATTTGGACTAAAATACAGGGTGTCTGTTTTTTTTTGGCCCCATATACACCTAAATTACATCTGGTTTTCTGTAGGATATTGTAATGGTTTGGTGGATTCGCTGGACCACCGCAAGCGATGACAGTACCCACCACCCCTTAGGTCTCCCCCTCTTTTTACAGAACTTGGAGAGAAGGTCAGGTGACAGGTTGCCCTCAGGTTCCCACAAACGTTCCTCCGGCCTGAACCCCTTCCAGTCAATAAGAAAGAACCGCTTGCCCCTTACTGTCTTCTACGCCAGTACCTCCTTGACCTCAAAGATGTTATCAGAGTTGGCCACAGGAGAAGGCAAAACAGATCTACGGGAGAAGCGATTCAGCACCACAGGCTTGAGGAGCGAAACATGGAAGGCGTTTGGGAAACGCAGAGTGGGAGGCAAGCGGAGCTTGTAGGACACCGGGTTAAGTTGCTGAAGTACAACAAAAGGGCCCAGATACTTAGGGCCTAACTTATAGCAGGGCACCTTGAAGCGGATGTATTTGGCGGACAACCAAACTCTATCACCTGGCTTAAATAGGGGCGGAGGTCTACGGTACCTGCCGGCCTGGATTTTGGTGCGGGCGGAAGCCCGTGAAGGGCCTGACGCGCGGTTTGCCAGAGTGCCTTGATGTCACGCACCTGGGCATCCACAGCAGGAACATGACATGAAGTAGTCAGAGGGAGGGGCGGGCGGGGATGTAGCCCAAATACCACAAAAAAGGGAGAGGCCACAGCGGATACGGAGTCTAAAGAATTATAAGAGAATTCTGCCTAGGGGAGGAGGTCAGACCAATTATCCTGACGAGTGGAAACAAAATGTCGTAGGTAGGTACCTAACACTTGGTTAACCCTCTCTACCTGCCCGTTAGTCTGAGGGTGGTATGCAGACAAGAAGTCAAGCTTAACCTGCATCTGCCCACATAGAGCCCGCCAGAATCTCGACACAAACTGGACCCCCTATCCGAGACGATATGCAACAGAAGGCCGTGCAACCGAAAAATGTGGTGGAAAAAGTGCTAGGCCAGCTGTGGAGCAGAGCGTAATCCGGGAAGTGGAACAAAGTGGGCCATTTTCGAAAATCTATCTGTCACCACCCAGTTGACAGTGTTTCCAGAGGAGGCTGGGAGGTCAGTAACAAAATCCATGGCTATATGGGACCGAGGTCTTTCTGGTACCGGGAGAGGCTGAAGCAGGCCCGCAGGTCTAAAACGAGGCACTTTATTGCGGGCACAAGAGGTACAGGCCAGGACAAAGTCTCTAACATCTCGAGAGAGAGTGGGCCACCAATAATAACGAGAGATTAGTTGCAGAGATTTATGGATTCCAGGGTGACCAGCTGTTCGAGAGGCATGTCCCCACTTCAGGATACGAGGCCGCATGGCAGGACGTATGTAGGTCTTCCCAGGAGGCAGATGTTGAAGATCCACGGGAGCCGCCGTGAGGAGCCGTTCAGGAGGAATTATGTGCTGCAGAGGCGGCTCTAGGCCCACAGTGTCCGAGGATCTCGAGAGGGCGTCCGCCCTGACGTTCTTTTCGGCTGGCCGAAAGTGAAGGAGGAGGTTAAAGCGGGCGAAGAAGAGCGACCACTGGGCTTGCCGAGGATTCAAATGCTGAGCAGACTGGAGATACAGAAGATTTTTGTGATTGGTGAAGATCTCATTGGGATGGTGAGCCCCCTCCAGCAAGTGTCGCCATTCTTCTAGGGCTAACTTTATGGCCAGTAGTTCCCGATCACCGATAGTGTAATTACGTTCGGCAGGAGTGAAGGTCTTGGAGAAGAACCCACAGGTCCGCAATCTCCCTGAGGAGGACTTTTGCAGAAGGACAGCGCTGGCACCTACAGAGGAAGCGTCCACTTCTAGGACAAATGGGCGCTGTGGGTCCGGGCGAGACAGAACAGGAGCTGAAGCGAATGCTGCTTTAAGACGATTAAAGGCTTCTTGGGCCTCGGGAGGCCAGGACTTGGGTTTAGCATTCTTCTTGGTGAGGGCTAACAGTGGGGCCACCAGTGTGGAGAATTGCGGGACGAACTGCCTGTAATAGTTTGCGAACCCCAAAAAGCGCTGGATGGAGCGGAGACCCACCGGTCGGGGCCACTGCAGGACCGCTGAAAGCTTGGAGGGGTCCATCTGGAGACCTTGATCCGAAACAAAGTACCCTAAGAAGGGCAAGGAGGTGCATTCAAACAGGCATTTCTCCAGTTTGGCATAGAGCTGGTGGGTACGGAGACGTCTGAGCACCTGGCGGACGTGGTGGCGGTGAGTCTCTAGATCTGGAGAGAAGATTAAGATGTCGTCCAGATAGACTATGACGCAGACATAGAGCAGGTCGCGGAAGATCTCGTTGACGAAGTTTTGGAACACAGCCGGAGCGTTGCAGAGGCCGAATGGCATGACGAGATATTCGAAGTGGCCGTCACGGGTATTAAAGGCCGTCTTCCATTCGTCGCCTTCCCGGATACGAATCAGGTTGTAAGCACCGCGTAGATCCAATTTGGAAAAAATGTTTGCGCCACGTAGGCGATCAAACAGTTCCGAGATCAAAGGCAGGGGGTATCGATTTTTTATGGTGATTTTATTTAGGCCACGATAATCGATACAGGGCCGGAGAGTTCCATCTTTCTTTTCGACAAAGAAGAATCCGGCCCCCGCAGGCGAGGAAGACTTGCGTATAAAGTCCTTACGGAGATTATTCTGAATGTACTCCGACATCGCCTTGGTTTCCGGGACAGAAAGTGGGTAGACTCTGCCTCGGGGAGGAGTAGTACCGGGTTGCAGGTCAATAGGACAGTCGAAGGGCCGGTGCGGAGGAAGAGTTTCGGCCTGTCTTTCGGAAAAGACGTCGGCTAGATCCTGGTATGGAGTGGGCAGACCCGGCAGAGGCTTCGTAGGCTTTGCAGAGGTGGGCTGTAGAGTAGGACTGAGTACCGGAAGGCATCGTGAGTGGCACGCCGGACCCAAACGGACAATCTCGCCCGTGTTCCAGTCTAGGACCAGAGCATGCTCCTGCAACCAAGGAAGGCCCAGGAGGATTTCTAAAGAGTAGCGAGGCAGAACGAGAAGTCTCCTTGTGTAGAGCACCTATCTGCAAGGTGAGGGGCGCAGTGCAGAACCGAATAGCATCCTTAAAGCATTCGCCACTGACAGAGTAAACAAACATGGATTTCTGCAGAGGGGTCACCGGAAGACGGAACTTGGAGACCAGCGCATGGCTGATAAAATTACCAGCGGACCCCGAGTCAAGGAAGGCAGTGGCTTGAAAGGTGCTGTCCGGAGAAATTCCACAGAGTACAGGAATGGTCAGATGGGGAGAGGCCGCACTGACACCTAGTGATGCCTCTCCTGCGAGCCCTAGGTGCGAGAGTTTCCCGGGTGTACCGGACAGTCCCCAATTAAGTGGCCAGAGCCTCCACAATAGAAACATAGCTGCCTCAGATGACGCTGTGAGCGTTCCTCCTGGGTCAAGTGAGCCCTTTCGACCTGCATGGGTTCGTCCTCATGGAGGTCGTTGAAAAACAGGAGCCAGACGAGGTAGCTGGCGTGGTCGGGTGACCTCCCGTTGGAGGCGGAGCTCTTAATGTCTCTCGGCAAAGAGTATGTCGATTCGGGTGGCCAAACGAATCAGTTCGTCCAGAGAGGAGGGCAGATCCCGACCAGCGAGCTCATCTTTAATGCGCCCCGAATGGCCTTGCCAGAAGGTTGCCACCAATGCCTCATTTTTCCAGTCCAGTTCAGAGGCTAGGGTGCGGAACTGCACGGAGTAGTGACCCACAGTGGAGTCGCCCTGACGGAGATGAAGCAGAGCTGCGGCCGCGGAGGAAGTGCGGCCAGGTTCCTCGAAGACACTACGGAACCCCTGGAGGAAGGCTTGCAGATTAGCCGTCAGCTTATCTTCTCGGTCCCATAGCGGAGTGGCCCAGGCCAGAGCTTCGCCCGTTAGGAGGCTAATTATGAAGGCCACCTTAGCCCGCTCAGTAGGAAATTGATGCCCCAACATCTCGATAAGAATGGAGCATTGATTGATTAAGCCTCTGCACTTCTTGGGGTCCCCATCATAGCGAGAGTGGAGTGGCAGGTGCAGCGAAGGTCCTGGTGCAGGAGCAGGTAGCGGCATGGCTGAAGGGGCGACCGGTGCTGGCGAGGCGGTGGCAGCCGCAGGCGGAGGTAAACGAGCCGCAAGGTTCTGCATCATGGTCACAAGCTGGTCAATACGCTGGCTCTGCTGGGCGACGGCCGTCACAACGTCCCGGAGTTCAGGCAGAGGTACCCTGGCGGAATCCATGGCCAGATTGTACAGTAATGGTTCGGTGGATTCGCTGGACCACCGCAAGCGATGATAGTTAAGCCACGCCAGGGAGCGGAGTCTAAGTAGCCCCCGGTTTTCACCAGAGCCCGCCGCAAAGCGGGATGGACTTGCTGCGGCGTGAGGCTACCAGGTCGCTACCCCCGACGTGACTTGCTTGCGATGGCGGCCGGGGTACGGCGTGGTACAAAATCGTAATCCAGAGGCATAGTCGGGGACAGGCAGAAGGTCAGGGCAGGCAGCAAACAGGCAAGGTCAGGAAACGTAGCGGAACGGACTGGTACACGGGTAATCAAAACGGACTCCAACACTCTCTAAAGACAAGGTACGCACACCAACAATCTGGCAGAGAGTGCTGGGGGCGTATTCCTTAAATAGGACCAGCGGCCGTCAATCACTAATTAATGGTGCGCTGGCCCTTTAAATCCAGTCCAGCCGTCGCGCTCGCGCCCTAAGCAGCGGGTACGCACGCGGCGGCCGGGACAGGCAGGAGCGGCGTTCACAGGAGCGTGGACAGGTAAGAGAACTGGCGCCAGGGACTGGGCAGGGGGCATGAAGGCGGGGAGCCGCGGCAGCCGCGCTGGACCCCCTGTGGGCAGGGGGGTGGCCACGGGGCACCGCAGCACCCGCGCCAGCCCCCATGACAGATATTTCATACCAAAGACTTAATTTAACCTCTTTATTGTGGGGTAACTTGTAACTAAAATACAGGATATCTGGGTTTTTTTTGGTCCCATATAAACCTAAATTAAATCTGGTTGTTCTGTAGGGTATTTCATACCCAAGGCTTAATTTATCCTCTTCATTGTGGGGTAATTTGGACTAAAATACAGGGTGTCTGTTTATTAGGTCCTATATACGCCTAAATTACATCTGGTTGTTCTGTAGGGTATTTCATACCTAAGGCTTAATTTAAACTCGTCATTGTGGGTAAATTTGGACTAAAATACAGAGTGTGTGTTTATCATATATAGACATCTTCATTAAACAGAGTCTGTAATTTTTTGATCAAACAGTATGTCAGACAGAGAGGTGGCAAACCCTTCACATGCGAGGGGCAGTGGCACAAACATTCCTGGAGCAGGCACAGGTTGCAGCACAGCAAGGGGACGTCGCAGCAGGGGTCACTCGGTGAGGCCAGAACTGCCGGTGTCATCTAGCGGCAGTGTGTTGACCAGCAACCCAAGGGTTCTTAATTGGTTGAATAGGTCATCAACTTTCTCCCAGATAACATCTGACAACCCCAGCCAAGAGTCAATGGGTTCGTCAGACAAAACCTCTAGATGGTATGGCCCGGGAACAGGTCAGCGGCCCTCACCTGTCCTCAACCTGCCTCTGTCCTGTTCGGTTCCCTCATCCAGAGATCTACTATATGGTCTGGGCTCAGTGCCACTATACAGCGAGGACGAACTCTTTGAGGACAGTCAGCAGGTACTTGGCAGCGAAGAGGTGGGAAGACATCCGCTGCTTCTTGCAGTAGGCAGGAAAGTATTGATGTGGAGAGTGGCATGGGAGGTTTTGTTGCAAGGAGTCAGGCTCTGCATACTGAGACCGTTGAGGAGGATAGCAGTGACGGGCAAAAACAAATTGATGACGATGTAGCCGTTTGCACTTGGGAGCCTGTGAAGCAAGGGCTTCATCATCATCATCGGGAGAAGAGGGTGTCAGCTTGAGCGTCAGGCAGCGCCGCAGCAAGCAAGTCGGTAGTGTGGCCGTGAGTAAGCAGGGTGGCAGGAGTGCAAGGTTGGAGCCAAATGGCCACGTGGTAGAAAACCCGCTTCATAGGACCAAGAAAGTAATGGCACAGTGGCAGCGGCGGTAGTGGTCACTCAGTAGGGGGCGTTGGCGGTAAAATCAGCGGTGTGGCAGTTTTTTTCTAAGACACTGGAGGAGCCGAACATAGTGATAAGTACAACTCGTGGGCAGAAAGTGAAGCATGCGGGGGGCGCTAGAGTTGGCAACAAGGCGCTGCGTCAACACATGCAGCTGGGTGAAGCAAGGGCTTCATCATCGTCAGGAGAAGAGGGCTTCAGCTTGCGCATCAGGCAGCGGCGCAGCCAGCAAGTGGGTTGTGTGGCCATGAGTCAGCAGGGTAGCAGCAGTGCGAGGTCAGGAGCCAAGCGGCCAAGGGGTAGAAAACCTGCTTTGCAAGTCCAAGAAAGTAGCGGCACAGAGACTCAGCGAGGCAGCGGCGGTAGTAGTCACTCAGTGTGGAGAGTTGGCGGTAAAATTAGCTACTCAGCGGTGTGGCAGTTCTTTGCTAAGACAACATAGGAGCCGAATATGGGTATATGTAGAATCTGTGGGCAGAAAGTGAAGCGTGGCCAGGGAGCTAGCTTTGGCACCAAGGCCCTGCGTCAACACATGCAGCATCACCATCCAATTGCCTGGGAGAAACGTGTCTCAGATGTTGTGGTACATCCTGCTGCAGCAACAGCAGAAGCACCCAGTGGCACGCATGTCATTCCAGCCAGTCAAGGCTCCACCACCTCTGCTGAAGGGAGCTGTTTGTCTTTCCCATCATCTACCGGTCCAGATGCTCCTGCTCCTCGCCACTCATGGCGCCAGCAGTCGTTCACCGAGGCGATTGCCAAGAGACAGCAGTATGTGTCCAACCATCCTAAGGTGCAGAAGCTGACCATGCTTCTGTCCAAGTTGTTGGTACTGCAGTCCCTCCCATTCCAAGTGGTATCGAGGTCGAGGTGGAGAGTCCCAAGCCATTCTTTCTTTTCAAAAAAGGCAATAGCAGCCCTCCACAAATATGTAGAACAGAAGGTGGGCCAGTCCTTGAGCCCATCAGTGTCTTCCAAGTTGCACGACAGCATGGACGTGTGGAGTTGTAACTACGGTCAGGGACAGTACATGTCCTTTACAGCCCAGTGGATGAATGTGCTTCCTGCCCAGCCACACCAACAACTTGGACAGGAGACGCCGCTTTCTCCTCCACGTTGTCAAACTGCTGTTCCTGCACCAAGGTCCGCCTCCTCCTCCACCACCACCACCATCTCAGCCTCCACAAGTGCTGCTCCATCACACCACATGTGCAGGGCACAGGTTCTACACCTGGTTTACCTGGGTGAACGAAGTCACACAGGGGAGGAACTACTCTGCGTCATACAACACAAAGTCAATGTGTGGCTTTCTCCGCGATAACTGCAAATTTGAACCATAATGACGGAACCATAATGGAAGGAGCACCGAGGCGTGATGACCCATGCGCCCTGCCTGGCGCACGTGTTCAATCTGGTTGTCAAAAGATTCCTGAAGTCTTCCACCCATCTGCAAGACATTTTAAAAATGACCAGGAAACTGTGCATGCACTTCCATTCCTACAAAGCCAAGCACACCCTCCTTGAGCTGTAGCGGAAGAACGGCCTCCCCCAACATAGGCTGATATGCGATGTTTCCACCCGTTGGAATTCCAGCCTCCATATCTTGGGCCGACTTTATGAACAGAGAAAGGCCACTAACGATTTCTTGATGATCCAAGCGGACAATAGTACTCCCATGTGTAATTTTGATGTCAGCCAGTGGAAGCTCATGTGGTGCACCTGCCCTTTGCTCAGGCCCTTTGAGGAGGCCACGTTATTTGTCAGTCGCCAGGACTACGGGATGAATAACGTCATTCCACTGCTTCATATCCTGGAACAGATGCTGCAAAATCTGTCTGGTCAGGGGACTGGAGACGTGGCGACTACATCTCACGGCCACGTGAGTCCGGTGGGGGCTGAACTGGAGGAGGAGGAGGAGGACATTGGAGCACAAGCAGTGTCTGGCGAAATGAGTGGTTTTTCTACTCAGGTGACAGGAGAGGAGGAGCAGGAGCAGCCGAAGGAGGTAGAGGGAGATGAGGAAGACGAGGCAGATGACCCAGACACACCGTGGCAGTATACAGTGGAGATGGAGGCAGGGAGTCCCTCAGAGTCACTTGCACAGATGGCCCGCAGCATGCTGATTTGCATGGCTAGTGACAGCCGAATAGTCACCATCCGGCAGAGGGATGACTTCTGGCTCTCCACCCTCTTGGACCCTTGCTACACCTCCAAAATGGGAGCCTTTTTTCCACCTGCCGAGAGGGAGGAGAAACTCACGTACTATAGAGAAATCCTATGTAGTCAGTTGGCCGCTGCCTATGTGCGCCATCGTCCATCCTCCGAAAGGTCTGACCGGGAGGTTCCTCATCGCTCACGTACCACTGCCACGGCTGCTATGGGGAGGTACGGGGGTAGGAGCAGTACCAGCTCCATCAGCAGCAGCCTAAGTCTGGAGTTGTTGATGAGCAGCTTCCTTCACCCGCCTAGTGAGGAGAGTACTCAGCAGCAGCAGGACCTGGAGCAGACCCTGAACCAACAGGTGGTGGCCTACTTGGAAGATTCGCTGGACTATTGGGCAGCCAAACTGGATGTGTGGCTGCAACTTGCCGAGTTTGCACTGGTGAAGCTGTCCTGCCCGGCCAGTAGTGTGGCATCAGAGCGGGTTTTCAGTTCGGCGGGGACCATAGTTACCCCGAGAAGAACTCGCTTGTCCACCCGAAATGTGGAGAGATTTACCTTTGTCAAGATGAATCAGGCGTGGATCGGCCAGGATTTTCACACACCAATGCCTTCTGCATAGTCCCCGGAGTCGATTGCTATGGTCTAATCAATCGACTTGAGGCCTTAACAACTGGCATAACAACCGACTGGAGTCCGCGGAGTCGATTGCTAACTCTTTTCAACTGACTTGTGCTGAGGCCTTAACAACGGGCTTAACGACTGTTTGCGACTTCTCAACGCAGTAAATTATGTGTCCCCCAGTGGAGGTTATAGGGTCCCGCAGTCAGTTATACGTCCCCCAGTAGGTGGTTATATACTTTATATGTCTCCCGGCAGGTGTGTAGTTTACATGTCCCCCAGCAGGTATAGGGGCAAGTTACGGGTCCCCCAGCAGGTATATGGGCAGGTTACGGTCCCCAGCAGGTATATGGGCAGGTTACGGGTCCCCCAGCAGGTATATGGGCAGGTTACGGGTCCCCCAGCAGGTATATGGGCTGGTTACGGGTCCCCCCGACGGGATAGTGGCAGGTTACGGATCCCCCAGCAGGTATATGGGCAGGTTACGGATCCCCCAGCAGGTATACGGGCAGGTTACGGATCCCCCAGAAGGTATATGGGCAGGTTACGGATCCCCCAGCAGGTATATGGTGCAGGTTACGGATCCCCCAGCAGGTTACGGATCCCCCAGCAGGTATATGGGCAGGTTACGGATCCCCCAGCAGGTATATAGGCAGGTTACGGATCCCCCAGCAGGTATATAGGCAGGTTTAGGTCCCCCAGCACACATGGGTAGGTTATATGTCCCCCAGCAGGTATATAGATAGCTTATAGGTCCCCCAGCAGGTATATAGATAGCTTATAGGCCCCACAGCACATGTATATATAGATTATAGCTCCTCCCTGCACGTATATAAGTAGATAATAGCCCCTCTGCACATATAAAAGTAGATAATAGGCCCCCCCTGCACATATATACAAGTAGATAATAGGCCCCCCCTGCACATATATACAAGTAGATAATAGGCCCCCCCTGCACATATATACAAGTAGATAATAGCCCCCCCCCCCTGCACATATATACAAGTAGATAATAGGCCCCCCCCCTGCACATATATACAAGTAGATAATAGGCCCCCCTTGCACATATATACAAGTAGATAATAGGCCCCCCTTGCACATATATACAAGTAGATAATAGGCCCCCCCTGCACATATAGAAGTACATAATAGCCCCCCCTGCACATATATACAAGTAGATAATAGGACCCCCCTGCACATATAGAAGTACATAAGTACATTTATAACTAGATTATAGGCCCCCAGCATGAATAGAGACAATTAAAAGTAATAAACTGACAGCACTCACCTGACCTCGCTCCCTGTCGCTGCCGCTGTCGCTGCTCCCGGTCTTTTTCCTCACAGGGTGACGTCACCAGGCCGCGCTGCACTCTGATGACGCTGACTCCGGCGCGCACAGCACAGGCGCGCACAGAGCCGCATCCTGCCTGCGGCGGCCGATACTCTGCGGAGCTCTCTGCTCCGCCAAAGTATCTAACTGGATGTGCGTCCGGCGGGCGCACAGTTAGTCCCGCTGCCGTCGCCAAGGTCCTAAGCCGATAGCTTAGCGACTGGTAACGGTTTAGGACCCTAACGATCGGCGGCGGCGGCGGATAGCGGCGGCGCCGGGGACTACTTCTGCATAAGATTAGATCAGCCATGACGCCTCACCAAAACTTTGAGAAATGAGTATTGATTCAAACTACCTGCCTCAGCTACTATTCTGATGCAACCACCCGCCTGATGCCACACATCTGCTGCCAGCTGCTCCATCTGCCACTCACCATCTTTACCAGGGACTGCTATTGCAACCCACCTCCACACTCTGTAATTGTGCCATTCTGGGGCCTCCTGATGTTGCTCCCACCTTCTCAACCTGTCATTGTGCTACTCTGCGGCCTACTGATGTTGCTGCCACCTTCTCAACCTATCATTGTGCCACTCTATGGCCTAATGATGTTGCTACCACCTTCTCAACCTCTCATTTTGCCACTCTGTTGCCTACTGATGTTGCTGCCACCTTCTCAACCTGTCATTGTGCCTCTCTGTGGCCTACTGATGTTGCTGCCACCTTCTCAACCTGTCAGTTGCCACTCTGTGGTCTAGTGATGTTGCTGCCACCTCCACACTCTGTCATTGTGCCACTCTGTGCCCTACTGATGTTGCTGCCACCTTCTCAACCTGTCTTTTGCCACTATGTGGTTTAGTGATGTTTCTGCCACCTCCACACTCTGTTATTGTGCCACTCAGTGGCCTACTGATGTTGCTGCCACCTTCTCAACCTGTCATTGTGCCTCTCTGTGGCCAATTGATTTTGCTGCCACCTTCTCAACCTGTCATTTGCCAATCTGTGGTGTAGTGATGTTGCTGCCACCTCCACACTCTGTCATTGTGCCACTCTGTGGCCTACTGATGTTGCTGCCACCTTCTCAACCTGTCATTGTGCCACTCTGTTGCCTACTGATATTGCTGCCACCTTCTCAACCTGTCAATGTGCCTCTCTGTGGCCTACTGATGTTGCTGCCACCATCTCAACCTGTCATTGTGCCACTCTGTGGCTTACTGATGTTGCTTCCACCTCCACACTCTGTCAATGTGCCACTCAGTGGTCTACTGATGTTGCTGCCACCTTCTCAACCTGTCATTGTGCCCCTCTGTGGCCTACTGATGTTGCTTCCACCGTCTCAACCTGTCATTGTGCCACTCTCACAATCAGGATCAGGATTGTCTGATGATTAGGTAGCCAAAAGCAGGAGTGTATACAGAACACAGAAGACATGCACATATCCCATTTACTGGTCATCTCTGTTTTGGATCAACTCCTGTTTGTTTTTTGGCTTTAGCAATGCTGATGGATTATTGACCGATTGAAAGCGGACACTGACGAATATAAGTAAGGGCAACATGATCAGTGACGTTAACACAAAATTACTGCCAAGACCCTCTCCACTCTTTCAGGGGCTCTACATGTATCAGCATTTAACAGAACAGGTTCTGTTATAATCTATGGGGTCATCTGATGATGGTGTAAAAGGAGTGAACTCTTTGATGCTATAGCAGGATCTTGGCCCTCAGCTCAGTGCTTTCCAGCTGGCGCTGACATTACCTTGTCAGGCCGCGTTCCCACTTCAGTTATTTGGTCAATTTTGCCCCTGTAACTGCCCGATAAGTGAAGAGTGAAGCGATTCTAGTACCGGCGGCTGTCACGCTCCCTATGCATATTTGAGCATGGCACAATGTTCTACCACATGCTACATGCTCTCTGCAGCCAGGAAATAGCTGTATTTTGATAAATTTGCCCATCTCTATTACAGACCCATTTTGAACTCTGCTAGTGAATTCACCATGACACTATCCTCTGGCAGAGAGTTCCACAGTCTCACTTCTCTTACAGTAAAGAATCCCTTTCTATGGTTATGTACAAACTTTCTGTCCTCCAGACATAGAGGATGCCCCCTTGTTCTTAATACAGTCCTGGGTATAAATAAATCCTTAGCGAGATCTCTATATTGACCCTTAATATATTTAAACATATTTATTATGTCCCCGAAGCCGTCTTTTCTCAAAACAAAATAACCCTAATCTTGCTAATCTTTCTGGGTATTGTAGTCCACCCAGTTCTTTTATTGTTTTTGTTGCCCGTCTTTGTACCTGTTCAAGCTCTACAATGTCTTTCCTGTGCACTGATGCCCAAAACTATGCACAATATTCCATGTGTGGTTTAACCAGTGACTTATATAATGGGAGAATGAAGTTCTCATTATGTGCATCTATGCCCCTTTTAATACAACCCATGATCCTATTTGCCTTGGCTGTTGCTGCCTGACACTGGTTGCTACAATTAAGTTTACTGTCCACCAGGATTCCCAAGTCCTTCTCCAGTCACTTTTACCCAACGATTTTCCATTTAACTTATCATGAAATGGATTTTTCCTCCCCATATGCATAACCTTGCATTTATCTGTGTTAAACCTCATCTGCCATTTCTCTGCCCAGGCCTCCAACTTATACAGATCCCTTTGTAATAAAACATTATCCTCTATTGTGTTGATTACTTTACAGAGATTAGTATCATCTGCAAAGGTCGATATTCTACAGTGAAATCTATATGTAAGATCATTAATGAAAATATTAAAGAGAATAGAGCCCAATTCTGACCCCTGTGGTACCCCATTAGTAACAGTGATCCAGTCTGAGTATGTATCATTAATTACCACCCTTTGTTTTCTATCACTGAGCCAGTTGCTTACCCACTTGCAAAAAATTTTTCCCCCCGCCCCAAACATTCTCATTTTACTTACCAACCTTTTATTGGCCTGTATCAAATGCTTTGAAAAATCTAGATATATAAACATCC
The DNA here is from genome assembly GCA_025379985.1 of Phyllomedusa bahiana. Taxonomy (NCBI): domain Eukaryota; kingdom Metazoa; phylum Chordata; class Amphibia; order Anura; family Hylidae; genus Phyllomedusa; species Phyllomedusa bahiana. The sequence continues at coordinate 50,223 of JAODAL010025019.1, forward strand.
ATTTGCCCTCACCCCGATCCAGTCTAAACTGACTTCCTCATAGAAGCTGATGAGATTAGTCTGACAGGACTGATCCTTCATAACCCATGCGGGAACGGGCGTTAAAACATTTATTTTTCAGTGAATACTCCAGGATAGCATCTCTAAGAAAACCTTCAAACATTTTACCCACAACAGAGGTTAAACTTACCGCCTATATTTCCAGGATCACTTTTTGACCCCATTTTTGAATTTTGGGGCACCAAAATTAGCTATGTGCCCAATACTTGGACATCCCCCCCGTTACTATACAGTCCCTAAAATATTAAGAATGGGGGGCCTATCTATGACATACTTAACTCCCTTAGGACACGGGGAGGGGGTATACTATCGGGAAACCTGGGAATTTGTCTATTTTAATCTTTTTAAGAAGGGAGCTGCACTTCTTCGGGGTTAGACAAGAAAGATTTAAGTTGGAATTACCTCATCCCTCCTGCCATCACAGGAAGGTCATCCTCCTCTGTAAATACAGTGGAGAAAAAATTGTTTAAATGGTTTTGCTTTTTTCTCATCACCCACTATTTGTCTCTCCCTCAATACTTTTCACAGGGCTAACATTTTTCTGTTTTAAATTTTTTTCTACTATTAATATAGTTTAAAAAAAAATTTTGGGTTTTGTGCTACCTTTTTATGGCAAAAACATCTTTCTGTCCTCCAGCTTTGCTGCCTTTATCATTTTTTTACATATTTTATTTTTTCCTTGTAGTTTTTTAGTGCCCTCTTCACTGCCTCCTGTGTAGTATTTTTAAAAAACTTTCTTTTTGTTATTTATTGCCTCTTTTACATTTCTGTTGATCCACATTGTGGATTTTCCTGTTTCTTAATGTGTTTTATGTACCATAAAGGTAATGTACCCTTCTTCACAGTGAGAGCGCCTAAAATGTTTTTAAAGATCTCCATTTATTTTTTGTTCTGCCATTTTTAAAAACCTGTCCAGTCAAGACTGTTTAGGTCCTCCCTAAGCAAAAAAAATAAGCCTTCTAAAACTCAGTGTTTTGCTCCCTCGACAAAAAACCTATGAAGGATAAAAGGAAAATGTATTATTATTATGTCATATTTCCTAGTGCCCCTCAACTGAACCTTTTTTATCTTCAGGGTCAATTAAGTCATGTTAAGTCTTGAAAGGGCCTTTCCTTCCATCGGTTTCTGTTCTGCACCTTTTGGTAAAGGTAATTATCTTAGTTATTGACCAAAACCTGTTTCCTTTGTGAAGCTACAGTTTTCAGTTCACAATTTTATGTCTGGGTAGTTAAAGTCGCCCATAATAACAACCCTCATTTCTGATTAGGTCGCCTCATCTATTTGCCTGAGAATACATCTTCCATGATATTCTGTTATATTTGGGGACTGATAGCATACCCCAATTTAGTTTATTATTGTCACGTCAAGGTGAGGTACGTGAGCCCTGACTGGAACCCGCCCACTGTCCCTGCCTACTTGACGTGCTTTCCCTAGCGGCAGCGCGGCATTGGCAAAGTCCCTGCGCTTCTAAGTGGGGGGGCCGGCAGGGCTAGGAAGATAAAGTCAAAAGTCTGGGTCAATATCAATCAATATCAAATGTAGAGGAATAAACGTAAACAAGCCAGGTCAAACCACGAACGTGTGGCTAGGTACAAAATCAAAGACAATCCCGTGTCCAGAGAACAAGCCGAGGTCAGGTACACGGATAAGCAATATAACAAGCAATATCACAAGAAACACAAGGCACCAGGAAATTTCACAGGCGCATCCACTCAGCTAGCAGGGATTTAAATGTGTTTTCCCGTATACTAGGCCCCTGTAGCTGATGGAGCGTCCGTCTGGGTCCTCCCATAGCTGTGCGACACCGCCCCCTTCATGAGTGGCTGGACCTCTGTTTCCCTTTCACACAGCTCCCCAGCAAGACTGTCTACAGGGTGTGGGTTGCTGATCACTGCTGCAGACTCTTGCTCCTGCAAGCCGAGCGCTGCCAGCCCTGACCCAATTATTTGTTATTGTTACCCCCAAGTATATTTACCCATAACATTCCACATGTTCATTTCCCTGTATCTATAATCTTCCCGCAGTGTTGGCATTCTCATACAGGATTTAAATACGAGACATACACCTCCCCCTTTTCCGGTGTTTACTGGTCCTTCTATTAGACTGTTAAGCTTGAGGAATCTAACCGTCCAGCAATTGGTAGCTCTCAATAGCAGCCAGTTTATCACCTACTATGTCCATATTTTTTCTTCAGCTATTAATATATTCTAGTTCATATTTTGTTGGTCAGACTCCCTGGCATTGGGTCGACCTTGCAATTTAGAGATTTATTAGTTTTTTATTCCTTTCTCCTGTTCTTTTTAAAATTGCTACACCCCCCTTCACCTCCACTCCACTCCCTGCTTTATTCCTAATTCCCAGCTCTCTATCTTCACTATCTTGCACCTATGTGGTATTTATCCTCGCCACCCCCAGTACCTATTTTCAATATACCTCCCAACTTCCTGGCCATTTTGTCCCCCAATACAGCTGCCCCTCCCATTTAGGTGCAGCCTGACCCTAGCATAGAGTCTATAGTCAAGACAGAAGTCAGCCCAGCTCTCCAAAAACCCAAATCCCTCTTTTCTGCATCAATTTTCGAGCCACTTCTTTACCTTTACCTCTCTAATCTACTGTGGCCTGTGAGAGAACTAAATTTTTGACAACTTTTTCTATTCATATGTGATTGAGAGAATGTTTTTGCGTGACCACTTGTCTTTAATGGTAGAAAGAAAATAAATTTGGTGAAAATTTGAATAATTTAGGACATTTTTCATAGTTTCAAAAATTTCTGCATGCAAGACATTAATTAAACACAAAATATTTAAGCTAGCACTACCAGATGTCTACTTGTAGGTTGGCCATCATTTTTGAACGTCTTTTTTGTTTTTTTATGACATATGGGGGGTTCGAAATTTAGTAGTTAAGTTTTAACATTTTCAAGAAAATATGTAACATGATATTTTTCAAAACCGAGTCCATTTTTCTGACGTGGCTTTGAGGGGCTGTATCTTAATAAACGCCATAATAACTCCATCTAATGAACTACACCCCTTATAGAATTCAAAACAGCATTTAGGAAATGGTATTAACAGATTTTAGGTGTTTTTATTACAGATATTAAAGCAAAGTGGAGTGAAAATTTCAAAATATTTCCCACTTTTTTTTTTTCAGATTTTCAATTTGTATCCATTATTTGCAAGAAGAAGGTAGATATGACCAGAGAAATGCAACTTAGTATTGATTCTTCTGTTTTTAGAGAAATCCCATATGTGGTCCTAGTGAGCTATTTGGATCAACCACGAGCCTCAGAATAGGAGAAGCACCCTACTGGACTTTGGGGTCTCATTTTTCATAAACATTTTCTTTAGGGCCATTACAGGTTTCACCGGCCACCTAAGTGCTAAAACTTAATAAACACACCCTAAAAAGACTCATATTGAAACTCCACCCCCTTTAGCACTATATACAGGGGTGCAGTGAGTATATCGATCCCACAGGTATTTTATTTTAGTGTTAGAAATTTTTTTTCCCAACAAATCTGCAATTTTACCTTAAAAAGTTTCATCTTTACAAGAAATCCTGGAAAAAAAAGCACCCCACCAAAATTTGTTTACACAATTCTTCCAAGTTCGACAATGCCCTATACGTGGGTATAAACTGCTGTTTGGGCACATGGTAGGGCGCACACGGAGGGAGCACTGTTTGGCTTTTGGAATGCAAATTTTGGTGGTTGCCATGTTGCATTTGCAAAGCCCCTTAAAGTACCAGAACAGTAATAACCTTCCATAAGTTTATCCGTATATACTCGAGTATAACAACTGAATATGAGCCGAGCAACCTACTTTGCCACAAAAAAAAAACGGTAAAGCTTATTGACTCAAGTAAAAGCCTAGGGTGGAAAATGCAGCCGGCTACATGGTAAATTTCAAAAATAAAAATAGATACCAATAAAATTAGCCTAGCACTTTAAATGTCCTCCATAGGCAGGTATAGGCAGTATATGTCCCCATAACAGTTGTAAGCATGTATATATCCCCATACAGGTATAGGCAGTCTATGTCCCCATACAGTGTATGTCCCCATCAGCAGGAAAAAAGCAGGTATAGCATTTATGCCCCCATAGGCAGGTGGTTATAGGCGGGGTTTTATCCCCCCATGGGTATTTAAAGGCATGTTATGTACCCATATTATTTAAAGGGCAGGGTCATGTCCCCTGGGTAGTTAAAAGGGCAGGGTTAGTCCCCATGGGTACTATAGGAGGGGTTATGCCCCCATAATAGCTATAGGAGGGTTATGCCCCAATAGGAGCTGTAGGCGGTTTTTATGTCCCCCATAGATATTATGGGCGGGTTAGGCCCCAAAAGGTGCTATAACGGGTTATGTCCCCAAGAAGCTAAGGCAGGTTAGTCCCCATAGATAGCTAAGGCGGGTTATGTCCCATAGAATTATGGATGATGTCCCTATAATAGTTATAGGCAGGGTTATGTCTCCTCGAATTATAGGCAGGGTTTTCCCCATAGAATTTATGGCCCAGGGTTAGTCCCATAGATAGTTTAGGCAGGGTTATGTCCCATAGATAGTTATAGTCAGGGTTTGCCCCCATAGATAGTTATAACGGGGATTTGCCCCATAATAGCATGGCAGGGTTAAGTCCCCAAAATTTTAATAGGCAGGCTATAAGGCAGGGTTTTATTTAAAAAAAAATAATATATAAAGTACGGGGTGTTAGCGTTTTATTATCGAAAAATTTGAAATCCAGGGTTTTTTATGTTGATCGATTTTATCGATCACACGTAATTTAGGGGGGGAAAATCTGCCATAATTTTTAAAATATCAGCCATTTTCAGCGCTTTTGTAATTTTGGGGGGCCAGCAAATATTAGAGAATAGAGGGGGGGTGAGCTGGGGTGCGACTCATGACTGGGGATGTTTTTGGTTGTGATTGGCTGGAAAAATCACATGACCTGGTTTTACAAAACCCCCTTCCTTTCTGCCTCAGTGTGTGTCTGTGTATAAGGAGTAGGACGTGTGCTGGGTCTCTTTTAAAACACTCAGCAAAAACTGTTCTATTTGTTCAACAGACAGCTATGCTTTTGCTGTACTTTAAACTTGGAGATTAGAGATTTACAGTTTTAGAAACTTAGGCAGAAATTTTAAAGGAGCATCTAGCCCTGTCAGTCGCGAGTGGAGGGGGAAGCAGGGTTTTGGGCGAACATGAAAACAAAAGGGTTTTTAAAAGCAGATGGAAATTGTGCACCCCAGCTTTGTTTAGACCCTGTTTGGGAAAAGGGTTTTTTTTAACATTTTTTCTTTTTAAATATTATTGTTTTTGGGGGAAAACCTAACTTTATTAAAATTCAGTCTTTTTAGAAATTCAGGTGAAAAATGATAGGTGTAAATGTAGGTACAAAACTCAACTTTTTTTATCCTATAACATTTCAGATAGGTTTTTTTTTTCATTTTGGGCGCAGCCCAAATTTTTTTCTTTGAGCACCTTGCACTTAAATTTTTAAATACGCAATTCGTATCACCCCCCGTGTTTTGAAGGGAAAAAAAATACCTTATATTATCCGTATACTTTTTCAGTGGGGTTTTCATTTCACTTTGGCGCAGTCCAGTTTTGTTCATTGAGGCACCCTTGCATTTTAAAATTTGAATACAGCAATTTCTTAGCACCGCAGGTGATTTATATCAAAAAACCCTTTTTAAAACCAATCACTTCAAAACATTTTTTGGCGCAGTCCAGCTTTGTTCATTGGGCCCCTTGCCAAAATTTTGAATACAGCAATTTTTTAGTCACCGCAGTGTATTTATAGGTGCAAAAAATCCCTTTAATATCCAACATTTCAGAAGTTTTCATTTCATTTTGGGGGGGCCAGTCCAGCTTTGTTCATTGAGGCACCTTTGCACTTAAATTTTGAATCAGCAAATTTTTATCATTGCAGGTGATTTAATGAAAAAAACCAAAATTTACTGTTACAATTCAGATAGGTGTTCATTTCACTTTGCGCAGCCCCACTTTTTCATTGGGCCCTTTGCATTTAAAATAAGCAGCTTTTCTTATCACCGCCGTGTTTTATGGGTGAAAAAAAATACCTCAATTATCCAAACTTTTCAGAAGTTTTCTTTTTCACTTTGGCGCAGTCCACTTGTTTTTAGGCACCTTGCATTTAAAATTTGAATACAGCAATTTTGTAGTAACCGCCGGGTATTTGATAGGTAAAAAAAATCCCCTTATATTTCCTATACATTTCAATAGGTGTTCTTTTCTTTTTGGGCCATCCAGCTTTTTTTTCATAAGGTACCTTGCACTTAAATTTGAATACACAATTTGATCACCCCGGTGTTTTTGATAGGTGCAAAACCAATTTTTATTATCGAAATACTTTTCGATAAGTTTTTTTTCATTTTTGGCCAGTCCAGTTTTTGTTCATTGGGGCCCCTTGCATTTAAAATTTTTAAATACAGCAATTTTGTATCACCGCGGGTGTAATGATGGGTGCAAAAATTACGTTTTTATCCGAATATTTTTTAAATAGTTTATTGCACGGGGTACGGCCCTATTTTTTCAAAAATGCCACGTTGTGACAATTCTGATAGAAAATTTTTCTAGCAACTGTTTGTTTGTCATTGCTGCAAAAAACAAATTTACATCCATAAAACTTTGAATAGTTTTATTGGGTCGTTAAAACTCCGTTTTGCGCAGTTTACGCATTTGTATGTTATTTTTTGAAAACTATCTTTCTTAGTCCTATGGGCTTGTAAAAACCCCCGGGGGAAGGGAAAAACACTGTTGATTTTGTCTTTCGGTTCTTCCCCCAACCGATTTCACAGGGAAATTTGCTAAAATTTTTTCAGTTTCAACCTGTTGGCTGTAGGAAATCAAGGGGTTTGAGAACAGCTGTGATTTGCCGTCTTTTAATAAAACTTGCAAAACTCTTTCCCAAACCCTCTCAAATTTTTTTCTTTCTGAACATGGAGCGAAATGAAAGGGGGTAAGCGAGCAAAAGGGGGGTAGGACATGGAGGTAGAATACGAGAGAAGGTGCTCTTCCGTGCTGGCGACAAACGCAAGCCATGGATCGTCGGTTGAGGGCCATCAGCCTGTCTTCACTGGGGCAGGGCCCTTTAATCTCAGTAACGAACAGGTCACCAATCTTTCTTTAGTGATTAATGCAACCTGCATCCCGCAGCCACCTCCTCGTCCTCCATCACGGCCACAAATTCATCATCAGCACATCAGCACCCTCCAACATGAAACTGGCACCCAAAATTTAACTCGTGTACCCACCACTGTGGATAACCATTTTCGAAGACCTCTTTGATGACAAAAAGCGGTTGGGGTCAGAAGGCATGTTAAAAGATCAAAAGGGCCCAAAAGGAGATTTTTTTTCTGTTCTGACGCCATTACTATGCCTCAAGGAGGGGAAAAGGAAACGGGGCAACGGCAAAAAACCCGGGCGGTCGGCAACGCCTTGCAGTTCCCCCTTGCTTTTTCCTGCGCTCCCCGGATGCAGAATGTCAGGGCGACCAAGTCACCTGTGTTGATGATGGAAAGATGACATTTCGGATCCCAAATGGTCTTTTCAGCAAATTTGCTTGCAGCGCTTATCACTGGACAAGGAGGGAAAACATGGGGGGTTTTCGTACGGTTCCCCCCCCCCTCAAAAAGGGAGAGGGCGGTCGCAAAGTCCGTGATATGATTCGCCAGCCCTTTCAGCGGAAACCCGCTCCTCGTTTTCGCCCTCAAAACCTGGGCCTTCTTGAGCAAGCCACTGATTCACCCAGCGATGTCAATCCGCCTTTACCCCTAAACCATAAGAAGCAAAATATTAGGTTTTTAACCACCCCCAACTGTCTAGTCAAAATCAGCGAATGCATGAGTTGAAATGGAGGCAAACTTTGGGCCCAAAAAAGGCCAGAAACCCACCCGGGCTTCCAACCACTGTCACACCCTTGTCTCCGCCCCCTTTTTCCCCCCACCCCAACGTTCCCCAGCTGCCCTGTTCTCAGAGTCTATCAGGGGTCAGCCTCCCTTCAGCCCCCACCCTTGCCCGAGTACCCCCGCACCACCAAGACCCTCCCACCCCTTCTCCTTCCGCTAGTTTGACGACCTGCACGCCATACAGCCGGGGCCCTCTACACCCCTTCTGTCTTCCGGTTTGGGAGCAAAGAAAAACATTTAACCCAAACCCTCCCAAAGCCAAAAGCCAATGTCGGCATTCCGGGCTTTTGGCCTTGGAAATGTTGCCTTTCCGTCTGGGGGGAAAAAAAATCATTTTCCGCCACATCACCCTTGCCGCCCCCCTACCAGATGCCGAGCGGCATTTCTTTTCCAGAAAAGCCTCCCCGCCCTGGGCCCGCCCCGTGCAACTAAAATTTTTAAGCGCGTTGTCTGCATTGTGAAAAAGTCCCTGTGACCACTACACATGGACTAGTAACAGGCCAAGGCCCTTATCTCTGTGTCAGTCACTGGGGGAGCTGGGGGGATGTCTCTTGTGGGGGGTGGCCTCAGGCTCGGCGACCCTTTAAAACCGCAGGGGGGGCAGGGGTTTTTTCCCCCAAAATCCCGGGGCATCACGGGCCCAAGACAAACCCGGCCGGTTGAAATTAATCGTCTTGGGGAAACCCTCCACACACAGGTCAGGGGCTGTGGATGGCTCCCGCAACTGCCGAGCGCTGGTGGGGACAAAAACCTGTCCAGGCAAGGTGGTGTGCGATAACGGTCCAAATTCTTGCCGCCCCTTTAAAAACGGAGGTGGGGAAATCCCCTTTCCCGGCACATTCAGAACCTTGTCGTCCCGAAATTTCTAAAGACTACCCCGGGTCTGGGGCTGCCTGCTGAGGAAGGCTCAGGGCTGAGTTTTCCCCTTTCGCCCGTTCGCACCCTGCTTCGCCCCGCCTGGGTGCGTTCACGTCAGCTGGCCCTCCCCCTCAACCCTCTCATTATTGACGTGGGGACACGTTGGAATTCCACCCCACATGCTCCCGTGGGTGTGCAGTGCGCAATGCCATTCGCAGTACGAATACACACCTGACAAGCGCGCGCGACCCCGGAGTGTTGACCATCGAAAGTGGAGGGAGGTGAAAGAGCTCTGCACCATCCTTGCCAGTTTTTGAAGAACCACCAAAATGGGCAGTGGGACAATGCCCTTTTTTACTGAGCATTGTGGGGATCTTAGTTCTGGGAAAAAATCGTTG